>MQRK01233789.1:289-11552 GCA_001938485.1 Girardia tigrina | reverse complement strand
TATTCTTTCCCAAAAGACCACATACCGGAAATTGTCATTCCTTGACATCTGTCTTTTGTTCGACCTGGGAAATGGATTTTGAAGAAAGTAATAATTTTGAAAAAATTCAATTTCATTTACGTTTCTGTCGTTCGGAATCATTGGATATACAACGTCGCTCCAGTGTTGCACAATCCGCTCTACGATCAGGGATCAGTTAAAAAAATCATCCATTTTTATATCCTATGATGCGCTGCTGATGTCTGATGATGTAAAATTGGTTATAAATAAATCAATAAATACATATATTTATAATTATTGATTTATATTATTATTTATCAGAATTTTTAGTAAATGCTTATTTTGCATTACTAAATGAGAATTGGTGTATCTATAGATCCAACTTACGCCTTTTTCACACATTTGCGCTACAGTCAGCATTCTCTCGAATGATGTTGAGATAATTGTCATTCTTCAAACATTTTTATTTATTTATATAATTATTACTTCGATGTAATTATTACTTTGTTTTAAATATATAAATGTTTCTTCAACATTTTCTAAATGAAAGAGATAGAATTATAATACTATAATAACCCCAGATTAAATGGGTTTTGCAAAACTAAACGTTTTTTTGTGAAATCTTAGGTTTCTTAGCTGATTATACGTAATTCGAGTATGCCAAGTTTAAAGTATTAATCATTTTGCTCGATTAGCTCGAGTTTTCATGTTATCGTCCATTTTAAATACCCTAGGTTGACTTAAAACAACAGATTAAAAAATTATTTTATATACTATTCAGAGGGTAATTTAGTTTTTTTTAAAGATTGACATGTGGGTGCTATGGGTAGGTCTTGAGCATGTTAATATCCCAGTGATTGTACTCTCTTTTTCTAGCCAAGAGAATGTCTTGATATAATTGTTTACCATGTTTCTTGCTGTAATCACTTAAACGACATACGCGATCCAATGAATTCGAATTGGTTAAAAAGGTCTTTGATTACACGTTGATAATGTAATGTTATGGAGCGACAAATGGCATTACAAACTATGTACAGGTGTGCGAATCGTATGTCTACCAGGACTTCGTCTATGTGGCGTTGGAAAGTTTACCCTGCGTTTCGAAGTCCGAATTGCATTCGGAGATATTTTAATAAACTAAACTGTGTTGTTAGGGCCGTGGTGCGTTGTCACGTTTATTTGGTGGTAGCCTTTGTGAAACTTTATCGTAGAGAATATGGTAGCACATACAACTGCAGAGAATTCCAAAAAAAATTATATCTGTAAACATTTGTTACTGCTTACCTGCCGATATGAATTTAGTTCAATACCACTTAGAGAGAAAAATATGTGATTGGGTCTAAAACAAAAGCGTCGTCACCCAGCAGAAATCACACTTGCTTTGTAAATAATGCCAGTTTTAGTACCTAAGAAGCATAAAGCAAATAAAGTGTTGCCAACTAATAATTCTAAAAAAATCCAAAATGTAATTTTTATGAATAAAACTTGTTAAAAAAATAATTTAATTAATTAAAATTCTTATCTTTTTTTTCAATTTATCTGCTGGTTTAGTTTATTTATACTCTAGATTAATTACTTTATCTTTTAATTTAATGCTAATTAAATTTATTTTCTGAATTATTTATTTATCTTCCGAATTAATTCATTTATCTTTTGCGTTTATTCATACCCTTTTAATAAATCTGTAAATACATTTCTATTGAATATTGATTATTTTCAAATCTTAATAGTAGTATTTGTTTTTTCTAAAATCAAAATGCCGCCCGCTCCTATCAGTTGTACCAACGTATTTATTATTTACATTACTGAAAACAAATTACAAACTTCGTAAACGTTGGATCATAATTCATATATTAATCAATCAAATGTTTGTTCAATTACTTTTATTTGAATAATGGAGACAGAAACTGTGAGTTGTTCCTAACACAAATGATTCGTTTACGTTAGTATAACATAAAATTGATTTTCTACAGACGTTTGAACTCCAAACTTCGATTATGTTTCTCATACTTGTTTTAAAGAGGTTAAATGGTAGAGGTTAAAGATAAATGTTCCTCAATCATGGTTTACACCATAAAGAATAATTCTGACATTCATTACATTGTGATTTAGAAGCACATAATGGTGTAAAAGAAGTACAAGAGTTTATTATTTGTTGTGATATTATTTGCAGTTCTTAACATATTTTACTCGTGTAACGTTTCTTAATAAAGTTAAAGAAACCAAATAGATTTATTTGGTAAAAAAACATTTAATATTTAGTTTTTAACACTTTTTTTAATATATAGTTTTATTTAAGATTCCAGGAACACATTAATCATATATACTGGATTACGGATTAAATTTGTCAAATTTTTTGCCCCTTTTGTGGAATTATCATATGAACTTTATCACTTCTGAGATTCAGTAAACTGTTGTTATATATATTGTCAGATAGTCACAGCGTAATTGTCATCTGACTACGTATGTAACAACAGTTAACTGAATTACAGAACTGATGATGTCACAAAAGTGACGGGATAGTCTTATATGTAGTCCTTTGCAGAGTTAATGCTTGTACCCATAAAAAGTAAAATAAAACATGGTACAATCTTGATATTGTGCTATATACTACTCCAAAAACCAGATAATGTTAAGAAATTGAATGCAATGTCAATATGTCAATCTGTCCAAATATCCAGTACCAATTCTTGTCCACATCGCTGAATCTTTTGTCGCATCATACCCTTCCATGTAATTATTTCCTTTTCTAATTTATGTTTTAACTTCACTACAAGCATTGTGAACCTTAAACCAATTAATGGTGTAGCCTGCTTTATGAATGGAAGCATTGTCCTGCCGGAAAATGAGATTTTTTTCCTGTATATGAGCCACATTAAAGTTGAATTCCAGTAACTAAATGTAGGTATGCCCATCGAAACGACTTTGAACCTCATGTAATGGGGCAACCTGCGAATCTTGGAAACAGCTCCAGTACAACAATTTACCACCACCACTATGTATTATTCATCGCATCATACCTTGTGAATATTTTTAAATTGGATAGCAACTTACATAGTTATATGGATGAGTGAGATAGGAGCCTCATCTCAGAGAAGAACTTGATCCATTGTTCTTAAAATCAATAGTGGTGCAATCTAGACCAGGATAGATGATGACTGCAGAAATATTTATCTTCTGTGATACTATTTGACTCTTTAATCCAAAGAATATCATCCGGCGTCATATTATAGAAGAAAAGATTTCTTTACTAGTTCGCTGTTGAAACGCTAGAGCAACACATTAAGAGTCTGTCTTCAGAGACTTTCTTAATATTTAATATAGAACACGATCATCACGATCGGCAGTGACTGTGCTTCTACAAAATCTCGACAAGTAATGAACCTCTTCATTCTGGAGAACATGATTGTGCATCAATTGTCACAAAAGAATGTGAAGGTATCTTTATTGTGTTTTACATTTTTATTATTAATTTAAATGATTACTTTATAGAGTTCTTTTACTAAGATAAGATTAATGCCTCATATTTTTTCTAGCCAAAAGATAAATACTGGATTTTAATTGTACTGTTCATAATTGTGATTTTCCAATGCATAACGACGGATATATATGTTTTTCATAACTCCACTGTCCCACAAGATCCACTTACAACTAAGGTCTTCACCACTGTTACCCACAGACCTACCAATGCTACGAGACCAAGATTATCTTAGTAACGGAGTCCTTCTCTTTTTAATAATTAATGCTCTCCTTTTTAGCGCGATCACATCCAGTCCCAGAAATGTCTTGACTGTCGGAAGATGAAGATAAAACATCAACTTTCCTGTATAACTCACTGATTTTAAATTGTTTTATTAAATATATTTTAATTATTTTCAAATTAATGTATTTTTATCTAATTTCAAATAATTCATAAAAATAATTTATTGAAAATTCTGAATAAAAGATTTATATTTTTTTATATATTTTTAAATATTTTTATATCTGTTAAGAAATAATAAAACTATTTTGGGTTTAACTAAAATTATATTTTATAAATAAAATAATAATCTATGCTAATTTGATATAATTAATTCATATAAAAATGTGAAACTGATCGTAGAATTTGATCTTTCAAGATCAACAAAAATGTGTATTGATTTTAATAAAGTATAAAATATTTATATTTTAATTATCATAAAATTATATTTTTATGTATATTTTTTACTACTTGAATCGAAGTTAATTTTGAGAAGTTCAATGTTAAATATTAGAAAAAATAATTTTTTATTGATTTTAAAATGTGTCGTATTGTTCAAGGGTTAATTTATACAGTAATCAACTTAGAATTTTGGTAACCTGTGTCACTTCAAACAATAATTTAATAATTATTGAGTCTCTGTTGATGAACCTTTCTGCTAACATGTATTTTTAAAACAAAAGTTATTTTACCATTTTGTTTATTATTAAATTGGGGATATTGATTATTAAGAACACTAATATCATTTCCAATACATTTATTGACATCACAACTCGAATGGTCTCTGGAACAATTTTCCACAAAATTTTCGCAGTTATACATCGTTCTTGATTGATAAATTAAAATTCTATTTCTAAACCTCTAATTTTTTGAACTGTCAAAGAAGATGACATCTACGAACACAATGTTATGAAAACCCAAATAGGTTTAAAGAATGTGATCAACGGAAATCGGACAATATTAAAAATCTTTGGAATAACAGAAGAGATTACTAAAGTCAAAGATATAGAGAATGACTGATATATATGAATAAGAAACAACATTAGGCGGAGATAGAAGACATGGATGATGAAATGGACATAAGATCGGAAATATATGATATAATAGAAGAGAATACAACGAGTGATTATTCTAGAGGTAAAAGAAGTTTAAGACACGAACAGGGAAACAAGGATGCACAATCATAGGAGAGGTGATCAGTGTTCTTCATTAAGAAATCAATGTAAATATATATTTGATTGCATATATCAAGGTATGTGATTGTATGTGTTTGATTTTACATATGAAAATATTCCTCGAGAAATTTTGGAACATGAATGTAATAATATGAAAACTCATAAAGATGATAAGAAACTAAATCGTTGAACGGAAATATTGAAAATATCAAAGTTTAAGATGAATTAAAAAGAATTATCAAATTCATTCTTCAACGCCCATTAAATCACTGATATCCCTAAATATCAAGGGACATATCTCATTACGATATACAGTCTTCTTGGTGGTTTTCGTCTTTTTTTGAAAGAATCATATTGTCCTGACCTTCAGTGAATCCCTCTAGGAAATGAAACTCAGTTTTCCCATACCATGATACACTTGTATAGACAATTATTGAGGATTGTTGTTTAATTACTTCAATTACAGGCTCATATTCAAGTATCTCAGTTTTCAATTAGACTGCTCGATATAGGCGTTCATTCTGTTTGTTCAAAGCAGGTATTATGTTTAAGGTAGCCTTATCTGAGAACTGTACAGTGTTCCACTTTTCATCAACTCAATATCGATTAATGAGTTTTTTGGTTTTAAACCCGGTTTCGTTTATGATTGACCGTCAGTTTATAATATTTGATTCTGCGATAAAGTTTCAAGCGACTTTCATTTGAAATATTGAACCCTTTGACATATGCTATGCAGATATGATTTACCGTTAATTGATCTGCCGACGGCAAGGACTGTTCTCTGGAGTAACTACCATTCTGAGCACGGCTTGTTTAACTGGAGAGTGAAGTCTTCATTTTTATCTGTTCCTTTCTTACTCATTTTGGCAGCGACCACACCAATATTCTTCAGTTTTTTAACATACCACATAAAACTTATTTTCAGTAATATCCCTAAAAAACTGTGTACGAACTTCGTTGCTCTAGTGTAGGCTCCAAGTAGGGTATTCCTTCTTCAAAATAGAAATAATACTGCGTTGAAAATCAGTCAATTGTGGAGTCATTTTCTAAAGAGAAAGTAAATAATTAAATATGTCATGGGCTATATAATTATGGGACAGGAATATCAACCAATCAGATGTAGTCAATCATGCCTTTATTACGTGCTTAATTAAATAAATAAAATGAACAAATATAAATATCACGTGTTTAATTAAATGCACCTTGGTTTCATAAAATCCTTTGTTTATTAGGGCACCCTGTAGTTTACTTTTCAAATTATTAATATTTTAATATTTGATTCACTAAATAATATGTTTTGTTCTTATGACTCATTTATTTCTTTATCTTTATTTTTCTATAAAATGGGAATTGAAAAATATGAGTTAAAAGATAACAAATGTATTAAAAGATACTAATGTACAGTTTTTGCAGTTCATTGAATAATTCCATAACAAAATCGTTAATATAAAAATAATTATTTTGAACAATCAATTATAATTTATTAATTTTGAGCTTTCCTAGTGTTCACAGTTCTTTGGCTGCCGAGTTTTATACTTCTCATATACATCACTCATCTTTGTAATTGAGCACTTGGGTCTTTGTAGTTATTGTAGCTACTTTCATTCCTGAAAGGCACAAATTGATAATAACACTTTGATGCAGTGAAACTTTCATCAAGCCTTAAATTCAAAACAAATAACACTGAGATACAATAGAATATACTTTAATTTACATAAAATGATGTGTGAAAGAAAAAAATGTAATGAACAAAGAAATCAAAATATACGTACCTCTCGACCATCAAGTATGTACAATTTAAAGAACGCATCAGGCATTTAAAATATTAAACACTGAATGTTATAGAGATTAAGTTTCAATTACTCATCTGTGATTCTCTTAATACATAAATGTATAAATGTATAAAAAACATTTCAAATACATTCCAGAATCGTGCATATTGATAAATTGTTGTCTGTTGATTAAAATTTTTCTTTAAAATCAGAACAAAACATTTAAATTGATTCCAAATAGAATTTCATCAACAGCACAATATTCCACATTTGCATGCAGAAGTATGCATAATGATGAGAGAAAATAACAAAATCATTTCAAACATTTCTCTAATTAACATTTCTCAGTTGGAGAAATAAATAAAATGTATTAATTTTTTTATTTTTTAATTATTTTGTTGTTTATTTTTTTAAACTTTTTGTAAATATTGTCATTGTTTTAATTGTATTTTTTTAATAAACATATATAACAAGAATTGTTATATATATTTGAAATATATTAATATTTATATAATTATAAAATTTAACATTTAAAATATATCAATATTTATACAAATTTAATATTCATATCTAAAACCTTCTAAAACAAGGTCCTGTGTATTAGGTTGGCCACGCGTTTTAAAAATTATTTTCTAGGCCACGCATCTTTTAAAATAAATATTCTCTCTTATTCTTTTGTTGCGTCGGCCACGCGTTTTGCCTTCTATAAAAGAAAAAATTTTAGAGCAATACACTGATAAATTTTTAAAATATTCAGTTCTGTTTGCATATATGAATTGGTTATTATTCGAGCCGTTTTATCCGATCAGTTTTCGCAGCATTCCGTTTAATTATTTCGAGACATTTGGTCCCCAATCAAGAATTTTTGCCTTGAGTAGTTAAAGTTGCTTTTGAAATTTTGGCCGTGTAATTCAGTTAAAAAGAAAAATTTGTAATTTCATTTGAAGGAAATTTGCGGTTGGAGGAAAATTCGGTTAGAATCATTATTTTCCTAAGAATTTATAATAAAATATTTATTTCAACTTTTATAAATTAGTAAGTACAAATTAATATTATATTAAAAAATAATTCCTATCTATATATCTTTCAATTAACTGAGACTGACGAGCGGTGTTTCCCAGTCACATAATATCCAACAAGTTACACAGGGATATTATTTTATATTTTATTAACATTAATTGTAATCGTGTATATTTTTATAAATATTTTTAATAAAAATGTTTTTACAAGTCTTGTGTTATCAATTGATTTCTATTTAATTAATTTAGTTTTAAATAATTAATTAACTTAACTGATTCACAAAATAATCGATTTAATATAATCAGTAACTAATTCAAATCCAGAAATTTGAGCAGAGATTTTATTTCATAATTATTAGGTTAGATAAAATAGTTGGTTGTATAAGTTATCGAATTTAGTATAAGTAATCCTAAAAATACTAAATACAGAATAAATTAATGCATGAATAACAGTATCGCAACTAAAATTAATGTTTTTATTCGTTTTAATAGATTGCTAATGGGTAAAATAAACTTTTATTTGTGTGACTATCTGAGAAGAAACGGTTGATTTATCTAGAAATCGGATGTCTCAGTAATTCAAACCAAAATATTTTAAAAAAGGATAAAACAAGTGTTTTTCAACCACTTCAGAAGAGTACAGTGAAAGAAACTTTCATAGATAATCAGCGGTTAGGATGTCAAATATAATGTCTGCAATCTCACAGAATGCAGGATCTTCGGTTCTCGCACTTCAATTATCCCTAAATTCTACCAACTGCTAGTTTCATCTCTGCAAAAACGTCTTGAAGCAGTAATTTGGTGCTAAAGAATATTTCAAAAATACTGACTTACAATAAAGGGAAACATGTATCTTGTTGTTTAATATGTGTACTTCTAGAGAAAATGCCATGACATAAACAAATACTTTAGAGTGAAATATATTTTTTAGGTTTTCTTATTTGAGTATTCATTTTTTGCAGCTGTCTCAATCTTTTACATGAGACTGTAATATCATAAAATGTTTTCTTAGATTAATTTTTAAAGTTGTTTTAATAAAATTTGGTCTAAATGTTCCGCCCAATCCACAGGTTGCCTCGAAGACCGGATGGTAGTAGCAATAGAGTGGCAGTGTCGGATTTGAAATTCGGGGATTTTTTGTTCGTGCTTGGTATATTTCAATAAAATTTGTAAAACGGAATTCAAAATAACAAAATCGATATTTTTTTAAATTAATCAAAGTTTGACAAAATTTATAATAATCAGCCATCAATAAAATTTCAAAAATTACTGTTCGATAAATTTCAAAAGTCAAATTGATGTTTGACAAAAATTTTAAACATATAACGTTCGGTAATAAATTTCATGCAAACTTTCGACAAAATTTCTATCGAATACTCGAACAAATTTCACTTTTCTTTAAATCAAAAAATAATATTGTGAAACTCTGTCTGGCTCAAAGCTAGCTCTGATTGGTTGACCAATCAGAGTAATTTCATTCACTATCCAATTTACAAATATATGACACACACAGAAGCTTCGATGCACGATAATACTCAGCAATATTGTGAAAAATTACTCAATGAATCATCGTTTTAATAATAAATTATTCGAAATGAACAATTTTCAATAAAATTTAATTATATATATATTTAATGTAATTTAAATTTTTTATTTTTAACTAAATTAAATATATGTTTATTTATATATTTTTTTATTCTTACCAATATATGCAATGAATAGATCAGCGATAGTCATTCAATGATTTGTTATTTGAAATGTTGATTTTGAATCGCCTTTGAGCAAGGAGAGAGAGAGGAATTTTATAATTAGTTTTAAGATAATTTGGTTTACTAACGATTTCTCTCATTCATTTCTTTTATTTGATATCGAAGAGAATAAAAAATAATTAAAAATGTCACTTTAAAAAACAAAAATATATAATAATATTTATTATTATATATTTATGATATTTATTATTAACACTAGATTTACAATGGTTGATTGTATACCTATTTTTACTGAAGTGAGCCAATTTGACTCACACTAGAAGCGATCTTATGGCCTTAGAAATATGTAAACCACATTCAAATATGCGAAATGAGGAAATCTGAAGAGTTGAGTAACCTATATTTCATTACGTGACTAAAAATCATCATATGTATTGAAAAAAATATTTCAGTTTTATATATATATATATATATATATATAGTAATATAATTTTAAATGAGTCGAATTGGTCCAGTCTGTATATCTAGTGTTAATATTGATATTATTATTATTTTATTATTATTTTTAGTTGCAATGTCATTATCTTTAATGATGTTTGATTCAAGATTAGAAATCATAATTTCACACAAAAATTTATTAATGAAAATTACACCCAAATGTCGAGTCGATAATTTAATCATTTCACCAAATTTTTCTTTAAAATCAACTTTCAACTTTTGTATAAATTCGTTAACTTTCACTATTGAAATTTATCTCTAAAATTTACTAATTTTGTTAAAAAATTTTTAAATTAACTTTAAATTTAATTTCTTTCAAAATATTTTTGTTGTACATAAATTCTATCGGATTTGTCGCCTGTTTTTATCAGTATAACTTCCTTGTTTCTTATTTTCAAATTTTTACTGAATATTTTCTTTTTAAAAATATACCGGTTTTCGGTTCATTCCGTCTGCGAACTGAAAGCAATACTGACTCTCCGGTCAGGTTTCCTCCGATAACAATATATTTTTCTCTTAATATTGAACTTATTTATGCTTAGTCATGTCCTAACTGTTCTTTAAATTGAGATTTGACGAAAAACAATTAAAAAAAAATTTTTAAGATTAGTTTAAATTAATTTGCAAAAAACTGTTGAACCATCAGTCAAATTGTTTTGACTGTCATTAAGTGTCCCCTTTTTTATTTTTATAAATATAATGCATCAAAATTTGGTTTACTATCACCACCGGAACTCTTTTTATGATTTCATACAAAAAGGGTTGAGATCTCCATACGAAAACATTATGTGAATCAATGACAATGTATCAAAATATTTTTGCATTTAATTTTTATTATATGATCTTAAGATAAAAATTTGATTATTATATGATTTTGTAGACTGTTACGTTGATGAGGAAATTCATTAGTCAGTGACTGCCGGCGTATGTTATGGAGGTCGTCATTAAGCAAGGCTCAAATGAAAGTCGATGGGGGATCTTATAAAATATTTTAAATGATTTTCAAAAACCTTTACATAATAAGAAATTTTGAAAATTTGTTTTATATATTATTTATATAGAGAGTAATATTTTCAGAAATGTCATACAAAATGATAGATGTCATGAGTGATTTGTAGCGCCTTTTTGAACGAAAAAAATGACCATATTATAAAAACGGTGTTTCCACAGAGGTTTTGAAACACTGTTTTTATTACTATTCGTAAACGATCTTACAAATGCTAAATCGGCCTAACAGACTATATATAAGTCGTATTAGACTGATTTAGTTGTCAAAATAAACAAAGTAACAAAATGATAACGACAATTTTAATATCTATAACAATTTAACGGAAGGTGTTGTAAAAAGAAG
>MQRK01233788.1:451-17422 GCA_001938485.1 Girardia tigrina | reverse complement strand
TAAACATGAAAAGCATGCAATGTGAAAGATGAATTTTGCTCATTTTTGAACGTCTTAGAAAATACGAGCGTTTATTTTTAAATCAATTAATCAATTAAATCATTTAGTTATATTTCTTTTATAATAAATGAAGGGCTAAAAACATATGCATCAACCTAATAAATAGTGATATGATTATATATTATAAATTATAATTTAAGACATAAGAAATAAAACAAAAAAATAATCTAGAAACATTTATATAAATTCCATAATCGTTTTATGAAACATTATATAAAACATAACATAAATCTTTTTTATATTCCTCATTCTACTTAATCAGTTAAGCAGGAAAAACAAATTCTCATTTTAAAAGAAAACTCTAAAATTGAATCGTTACCGATCAATGGTCATATTGTAAACGAGTCTTTCAAAGATCACTTGAATTTATTTTCTAACTCAAGCAGCAATTTAGAAATAAATAATGAAATATACAGCAATGTTTCCAATAATTTCCAATATATATATATAATTTTAATATATAGCGATTCTCAACGGATTTTCAAACATGGTCATCCAAGTTTCAGAAATTGTTAATTTTTTATGTTTAAAAATAATTTTTATTCTGGTATGTTTATATCAAGATTTATCCGATGTAGACGATCAATTTTATTTATGTACATAAGAAAATAAAAAAAATGTTTTTCTAGAAATTTATATATAAATAAAGTATTCCATTTTTTGGAAGTGCCAAATTATTTCCTCAACATTTGAAATGAATATCACGAACGGGAAACCATCACAAAAGGAGATCATTTTTAACTGTTTTTAGGAATGATGTACTCAATGATAGTATTTGATATCCGAAATCTTAAAAATGAATTCCTTCCCCATGTCGTTTATTACCATTTCTAATATCAAATAATAATTTGAAAGATTTATGTTATGTTTTCTACAATGTTTCATAAAACGGTTATGGAATTTATATAAATGTGTTTCTAGGTTATTTTTTGTTTTATTTCTTATGTCTTAAATTATAATTTATCATTAATTTACGTTATTTAATATTTATTGTATTATAATTAAGATGATAATACAAAAAGATACATTAGAATTTGCATATATGTAAATAAATGAAGTAGAATTTTATAAATTCGATTTTTAAAAGTATTAAATAATTCTCGTTACCAGGGGTCGAAATGGCTTCCTCAGACAACTGTACCACAATCACAAATCTGAACAATTCTAATCTTATGTTGGCCGCTCATCAATTACAAATTTCAAATCTTTCAACTGCTGAATTAATTCAAAAACTATTGGATTCGCCACAAGTTTCAAATTCTAATAGTAATTTGGAATCTATTATAAATAATCGTAAAATTGATGAGTCCTCCCTTTCGTCATTAGTGCAAACATACAGAGACTCTATAAACTCAGACAATCTTAATAATCAATATTATGAGTGTTCGATTGATTCAAACAACGAACCAGAAATTACATTATTAGTTGATGACGATAATTCGATGTCTAGTTCACAGTTCCCTCATTCTACTCAATCAGTTAAGCAGGAAAAACAAATTCTCATTTTGAAAGGAAACTCTGAAATTGAATCGTTACCGATCAATGGTCATATTGTAAACGAGTCTTTGAAAGATCACTTGAATTTATTTTCAAACTCAAGCAGCAATTTAGAAATAAATAATGAAATATACAGTAATGTTTCCAATAGTTTCACTCTTTCAAATATTGGGACATCCGGTACAACAATAAAAAAGAATAACACACCAAATAAAGGACCAAAACGACTGAAAATTAAACCGTCGAAGATTGTTGAAACTAGCGGTCAGTCAGATAGTAGTTCTAAACCTTATTCTTCCAATTCACCCATTTTCTCAAGTAAATTAATATTACATTTGACTTGTGTTATTATGATTCTTTTATTAATTTTTAAATTTTTGGATTTGTCTTGTTTCTTAAATTCGAAATACAACTTTTATTATAACAAATTATATCATAACAAAGAGTTTCAAAAATGGTCACTGAAAAACTGTTTAAGATTTATGATATGATTATTCATAAATATGAATTAAAATTAATCTTAGAATATATTTTATCATGTACAATATTATATAATATTTATCTCTACTTTCTTCTTTTTGATCTTAGCCGTTGGACCGAGGGTGAACCCAATTATACACAAGCCTTCGTCACCTCTATATTTGTAGCATCTTTTCTCAGACATTCCATGTTCAATCCACTCCATTCTTTTAAATCATCTGTCCATTGTCTCTTTGGACTTCTTCTTGGTCTTTCTATTTCCACTCTTTTCAATCATGACCTTTGCTAGTGCTTGTTTTTTATTTGATGTCCATAGAATTTCAGCTTCCTTCTCTTGATGGTCTCTTCTATATTTTCCGGTTTTTACCTAATATTTCTGTCACTCTCCTCCAGACAAAGTCGTTTGTCTTTTTTCTTTCCACGTGATCTTCAGCATTCTCCTACTTCATTTCAAACGTGTTAAGTATATCCATGCTCTTCATATTCATTGTCCAACTTTCGCATCCATAGAGGAGTGTTACCCGGACAAAAGCCTTAGTGATCTTTATTCTGCTCTTGAGGTTGATTTCTTTAAGGTTAAAAACTGTGCTAAGCTTAATCATTGCACTTGTTGCAATACCATTCCGGCTTCTGATTTCTTCCCTTCCTCCATTTTCTGTGATAGTAGAGCCTAAGTATTTGAAACTCTTTACTTGTTCCAGCTTCTCCACTTCAATGTCGATCTCTAGTTTAACCTCGTTGTTATGATTTCCTGAAACCATTTTTATGCTTTTTTTCTGTTGATTTCCATTCCAAATTTCTTTGACGCTTTGTGTAATATATTTGTAAGTTCCAGAATCTCTGTCTCATCTTTACCGATTAGGTTTATATCATCAGCAAATCGAAGGTTGGTTATTCTTGTTCCTCGGCAGCTGATTCCAACATAGTCTAGATCGTCTATTGCTATCATAACAGTTCTCTCAAGGAAAAAGTTGAACAGTGTTGGTGAAAGAATGGAACCTTGTTTTACTCCTACTTATGAATCGAACCAGTCGCTAAATTGTTTTCTTGCCAACAATTTTGTCTTTGCGTTTTCGTAAAGGCTCTTAATAATTTTCGTAATATGTTTTCATATGTTGTGTTTATTCATAGTGTGTCATAGTGCTTCGTGCCACACCCTATCAAAAGCTTTTTTTGAAATCTATAAACTTAAGATAAATTACAACAAATTCAATTGTTTAAGGAATTTCAGTTTTTATTTCTGCTTGGAAAATAGTTATTTTGTTTCCTTGTTTCTTTTTCCAAACACATCAGTTAGGTAAAATGCTAGTTATTTATTCTGTTAAGTCATCAATCTCAATTTCCATGTTTCTGAAATCTTCTTTGTCTTCAAATAACTAAACGAATCTTTCAAGATTGTTTCTTTTAGATACTCATCAAACAAGAGTAAAAATAGGAATATACATATATCCTTAATATCTGTACAGACTTAAAAAGTCTTTACTAGTCTTATTAAAAAGTCATATTATTAATAAATTTTATAATTGAATTAATTATACAATTTAGTGCATGAGATAATTTTTGTCCACAAGAATCTCTTGGTATTATACAGCATACTGTGAAAAAGAATGGATAGTAATTCCAAAAAATGACATAAATCATTTTTGTTTCTAAACAGCTGATGGAGTTCTATTATTATTCTTTTAAAAAAAATGTTTTTAAGATATCATTGGCATTTGCTCTAGTTGTTGTATCCTTTTAAAATTCTCTTTAATAAATTCCAAATTGGATAGTAAAAGTTCTTTGTTTCTACACAGGGTGGACAAAAGTGTTGCACTAATGTGACTTTTAAGACTTTATGTAGGTTGTAATCGACCCAGTGATGGTACAGGGAAAACATCATCTTAAATTGCATTGCAATACATCAATAATCAATAGGATAATCTTTTTTAGCAATACACTTGGTCATGCGACTATGGAGACTGTCATACAAAGATGAAAAACTGGATATGGGGACAGCAGACCACAATATGTTAAAATGTCGTGCACCAGTTAAAGAGCTTGTGGGGCTTGGTAAAAATTTAAGCATACGTTTTTTAACAAGACTCAAAAAGTTTTCTTTGGGGTTGAGGTCGGGACTGTAAAGGGGCCAAGAAATGCAGGTTATTCCATGATTTTCTTTCCACTCATTCACACATTCATCGACTCATACAGTATTGTATGTGTGCGTGTGAGTGGGTGTGGCTCCTGCTGTTGAGGTTAAGTGACCTACACAAGCACTAGACTGCGAAGAACAGCTGCTGCAAATGAAACTGCGTTAAAATATTACATCGGTGCAACA
Source organism: Girardia tigrina (assembly GCA_001938485.1). NCBI lineage: Eukaryota > Metazoa > Platyhelminthes > Tricladida > Dugesiidae > Girardia > Girardia tigrina. Next base: position 13,065 of record MQRK01233788.1, on the reverse strand, counting down.
CTTTTGTCCACCCAGTGTGTATGTTGTTATGTTATAACTTTAACAAAAAACTCATCAATTATTATTACGGTATCATAACTTAGACACCAGACAACTCATTTGTTTTTTTTGTGAAGTCTTTATGAACATATTAAGACCAGATTCAATAGATTTCTTATCAATCATTTGAGGTTTTCGGGTATTCAATATTAATAAAAAAAAGTTCACTGCCTCACTCTAGTGCTTGCTGATTAGTAGAATCCTTACATTGAAACAAAACTAATTATTAGTCCATTAAACTACTTTTCATTTAATCTACAGAAAAATAATTCTTTATTTGTATGTTAATTGTGTTTTCGTTTAAGATGTTCGCAAGTTTAATAGGTTTTATCAAATAATTCATAATGCTTTATCACAGAGAAAACAGACATGTAAATGTTTATCTTTTGGACAAAAATGCAGTTAAGTTCTAGGCAATCAATAGAATATTTCTTACTTTTCTTCTTTTTGTTAGATACCTTCAGTAAATGTCTACCTAATTTGAATACAAGTTTTATTAGTTAGTAACAGGTCTATAAATAAGTTTTATTTAGATGCAAACGTATTCAATAGCATAATGATGGAAATGTTTCTTGCAAATATCGAAGTCTTGTTGTTTATGCACTTGCGTGAGTTGTTTTGTGACGAATCTTACACAGACTTTACGAAACTCAACTCTGTTATAGAGGATTTCGTAGAATTATTTGCAGACAATGTACCAATTAGTTTCTGAGATATTGAACATTCGTAAAAATGATGATTTCTTCAAATGGGACTGGGACTTCTATGTCATAACAAATGTTATATCATTTATTATGTTTTCTTACTTTTTAACAGTCTTAAGTAATATATTAAGTAATATATAATAATACCCATATAAATTTTTCAAATAAAATAATCTTCAGTAACGTGGGACATTCCCATCTCTCAAGGTATGTCGACAAACAAAACTACCGCATTTGGGGTGACGAAACCCTAGAATGATTCAAGAGAATGAAATGCATCTCCTACAAGCCACAATTTGCTGTGGTCCCTTTTTTTAAGATGATGATGTAAATTCAGTTACAGTAACTGGCAATCGTTATTGTGACATGATCACAAACTTTTTGAGGCCTGCTCTGGAAGAAATGGAAATCAATAAACATTAAATTAAAAACATTTTATTGACTTAAGAGTTTCGATTTTAGTCATTTACCCATATTTTTAAAATTTATTGATACTTTTAGTAAAGTATAAATAAAGTAAGAATTTATAATTATTGATCTTATAAATATTTTTAGTGTCTGTTTCGCAGATGGATCACAGTCCATCTAAAGAGTATATTAATGGTGATGGAGAATTTAAGGAACTGAAAAGAAAATCCAGTCATAATGAAGGTAGACTTTGACATTTAATCATATATATTAAAATTGTTAAAATAGTTGAAAGGAGAAGAAGAGATCGCATCAATACATGGATTAATGAATTACAAAATATGTTACCTCCGAATGAAAAAATGACTCTTAACCGTAGCAAAAGTCATATATTAAAGGCCGTTTATGATTATTTTAGAATTCAAACTGATCAATTTAACGAAATGCAAGTAAAATTTGAAAAGGTTAGTTTATTAATTGGATTATTATGTAAACACTAGAAGGTTGGCACTGGTTCAAATGACCRCTAACAGAATCTCAAATTAGGGCCTGTGTTTTTGCACATATGACTTGAGTTTTGTAATTATAAAGCGTATGTATGCTTATTACAATAAACAAAACTGCTCAGACAAGTATGGAAACATTACATTCATGTATAAAAATACAGGCCTGGATTTGGCATTCATTTTGACCGCCTTCATCTTCTAAGTGTTAACCAATTATAAATGTATTTTATATTTTCAAATTCTTCTAAATACTTTAAGTTTATTTAAAATGTGATTTTGTTCCTTTAACACTCTGAGTGCGACTGACGCAGACGTCTGCGTCATATGAGTATTACATATGAGTATCACCACACTCAAAGTGTTAAATACAATATTTTATTAAATTTAGATAATGTTACTCATTTACATTTTTAATAAGTATTTCGATATAAATTTAAACGGACCGCTCTCTATCCAAAATTTTATATCCTCAGCTGAAAGATTTTCCCAAAATCCTGGATCACTTTTTTTATGTAGTGGCCAATCTTTTTCGATACCCTTCTCCCTTTCGAGTTCTGCTTGTTCGATTAAGGTTTGAGTCACCTGGATTGAGCTTTTTAACTTTAAAACACCCGATAAATTAGCTTCTTCACTGATGCCAAAGTTTGTAAGATTTGCTGAAGATGATGATTCTGTTTTTAACAGAAAACTATCGAGCTTCGGATGTTTCTTTATCTTTTCTTCTGTTTCTGCTTTTTTCTTTCTCTTTGAAGTTCAACTTTCATAAGTTCTTCCCATTTTCTATTTAGTTTCAAATTTATTAATATATATTTTTCAAAAGTTAGTATGTACAGTGGTACACAAAAATGAGTCAACAAAATATATCGAAAGCAATATATCGATATATTTTTGCTATCCCTACTCAAGTAGTTTGAATGAGATTTGAAAATTTAATAAAGCATGGTATGTATCATAGTCTGTAAGCTATATTTTATTTATTGCATCAAACAGCATTCACCAAAGTGACTTTATCTGTTCAGAGTCAAGAAATTCGATTGATATTCCTTTTTTTGTATACAGCATACTACTTAACATTTTAGGGCCCCTTATTTCGTGGTCTACTTGTAAATCCGGCCCTGGATATCCTCAACACAGGTATTAGTCTAAAATCAGAAGATGAAACCATTTCAAAGCAGCTAATTTTGTTCAACCATGCTGAGTTAATGCCACATGTCATACTTTCCGGAGAATCTTAGTGCGAGGAGTGTTGAACAGGAAGAAAAATTTCATCAAGATGGAAAAGATATCAGGGAAGATAGTTCGAGTCGATGCTGACAGACTACTATTGCACTTTAAAACATGAATTTGCAAAATCTCTTTTTCACAATCGAAAAACCAAAAATCTAACATCTTCGCAGTCAAACGTATAATCAGTAATGACTGAATGTTACACTTTTGATTGAAACTCAATACTCCGATTACATTTTAACTAGCATCTGTATCCAATATGAACTCTTTCTCAAAATCTGGATTTTTTTTGTTTGATCCGTCTCTTTGCCATCTTTACTAAAGATATGTCCCAAAAATTTCGTCCTTTCTAATGGAATTTTTCCGGGTTTGACTAGTCCGAGATGTTCTTCTTTATCTTTTGCAAAAATAAGGATATCGTCCAAGTACACCACTGCTTCTTTCCAGTTTTAATGCCCAAACACCTTTACCATTAGTTCTTGGAACGTCGCCGGTGCGGCCCAATTATAAATTACATTCTTTTGAAATAATATTGGCAGTTATTTGTTGAGAATGCTGTTTTCATTTTTGATTTGTCCTCCAACTCAATTTGATGATGTGCGCTTCTCAAATCAATCGTACTTTGCTCCATTTAGTGTGTTTAGCATTTCCTCGACATTTGGCATTGAGAATGCCGGTTTAACTTTGATCTAATTCAACTGACGGAAATCGACGCAAACTCTTATATCTTGCTTATTCATTTTCCACACACATACTAATAAGAAGTTCCACAATGAACTACAATTTTCTTTGATATCTTTTTCTTCATAATTTCTGATAATACCATCGAATTTTTCCTCAAAGCATTTTGGTTTTCGGTACGGTTTTACCAGTATTGGTTTTCTATATGTCTCGATTTTGTATCTGGTTATTATTGTTTTCCCAATGTCCGTCCCGTCTGTAAAAATAATATTATATATATATATATATAATGGATTAAGTAGCTAAAAGAAAGGTTAAGGACCACTTTAGATAATAAAATTTTAGATAGCCTTATAATATATAATTTTGAATAATAAAATAATAGTTAAAAATGATTTTTTTTCATATTTCGTGTGTGTTTATTCTACTTTAAAATTTTTAGTTAAGTGCAGAAAATAGAGAAAAAACATCGATTATCAAAAAACTGGAAGCAGAAAAGGAGGTTCTTTTAAACCAGCTTCAATATATCAATCAAGCTGTGACAAATACAGTAAAATCTACGCAGGAATCATTGAATAGGTTTATTCTATGTTTGTATTTAATTAATATTTTTTATTTTTTAATAATTTGTATGTGTTGAATTCATGGTAAAAATCACTTCTATTTCATAGAAAGTAACTATGCCATAATTATTGCATAAATAAGAATAAGGTTAAATGACTGTTTTTGTTCTGTTTTTCTGTATTCATCATAATCATGTTTAAATAAATTAAAACTAAAATTTTCTGCTGAAGATTTTTTTCTAATTATGACATTAAAAGTATATAGTTGAGGAATAAATAACAGTTGTTTTAAAGTTGTGATTGAAAATTTAGTTTCTACACAAAAATTTAATTTTACAAAGTTTCAAAAAACCTGACGTAGTTGGGGATTGAGAAAATGAATTAAAAACTAATATTGCATTTGTTTTAATACTCGAACGTTTGCGCGTGATTCAAGGAGAATTGTAACTATTGTCGGTGATAATAAATTTTAGTGTTGTTACAACTGAAATGGAAATGGTATGGAAATTACAAAAAATGACTTAATTATTCTTACTAATGATACACTTGAGAAATTAGTTTGAGAAGTAATAATGTTTTGGAAATAAAAAACAGGAAAATTAAAAAAAAACAAGAATTTCAATGAGACAGGTAGATTAGCAAGTATATTGATGATCACAAATATGATTGTCAAGATTATACAGTGGATACCGCTTATAACGAGATCGGATGCAACGAAAAACCTTTTTATAAAGAAATCGAACAAACGCACCTAAAAGTAAAATTTTCAGATAGTCTACTTTTATCGGTCATTTCAGTTGTAACTAAATTGGATATATAAATACCGCTTTTAACGAAGTAATTTTGCATACATCAGGTAGAAAATAAACCGATTGTAGTATAATTTTGCCTTATTAAGGAATTGCCTCTCAAGGTATTGTGAGTCAAAATTTTAGCATGAACGAGAGGCGAGACATAAAGTAATAAAAACTTTAAAAAGGACTGTGAACGGAACGAGAAAACTGTTACTAATTAATATTTATGACAACGTCAAAATCGCGTACAACAGACTGTAATGACGACCGAACATATGAGTAACGATCAATGGAAGAGAAATACAATTTATTATTTACTTTATTTACTATTGGGCACTGGATCAGCTATAAGCGTGATAAATTAAAAGATAGTGAAGATATTAGTTAATACAGAGGTTAAACCAACAAGTCAGAAATTGAAAGCAGCCAATGAATTACAAATGAATGTCATAGGAGAAATAGAACTTTAGTAGAAATTAGAAAGAAATCTAAAAAAACAATACGCATAAACAATTGTGACATACCGATGATGAAAATGCTTGGGATAGGACTTACAATAGAAAGAAAAAATTGCAGAGACGGATGAGATCAGCATATGCGAATTAGAGGCAAAATTATTGAAAACGATTATGGACGAAGACCGATTAAAAGAAGCATTGACTTCAATAGAAACAGATAATAATAAATACATGAAAGAAATAATTCGCCAGGGGCGAGGTATATTTATTGTAGGTGACTGATATATACAGAGATATGTAGAATGTCCGAATCTGTTAAGTCATAGAATAGAAACAAAATGTAGACGCATAAATATATAAACAAGAAAACACCTGATACACTTGAAGGGCAAACTAGAGGTGGCAATTAAGAGCATGGAGACGAATGGCATAATTAGACAATGCAACTCACAATGGAATACTTTAATAGTGTGTATATGGAATAAAGACAAAGACGATATCAGACTGTCTTTACTTTAGACCAGTATTTCTCAATCTTTTTGAGTTAGTGATACACCGTTAAATTTTCGATACACACCACAAATGAAAAGCATTTGTTTTTCGAAATAATAACACATTTTTATACATATGAAAATTATTTATTTATAATATTGCAAATTTCATGTTGCATAAATTCCATTTCAAATTTTTGAAAACTTAATAATTCTTGGTAAACTTAAAAATACTTAACATTGAAATGTGTGTTTTTATGCATAGTTTCTTTTCTATTATTTTCCGGTTCATAAATTACAACCTTTACGTTCGATTGGAGTAATCTAATATTTTACAGTTTTTTTGAGGATTTGAATTTTGGTCCTTTAACAATTTAATATGCACTGATATTTAAACCGACATTGATTAACATAGATTATTCATTTGTATAATAAAACTTTGAATTTACGACAGCGCCTGAAGTTCAGAAACACGATAGATAGGATTTCAAAGAAACATTTTCTAATTTATTAAAATGACATCAAATTCGATTATTTTAATAAATTAATCTGATTGATATTGGCTTTTTTACTTGGATTATCTTTCAGGACGAATGCAAATCATTATCGCGTAAATTCAGTCGACAAGGTCAAAGTCAATCAACCGTACAGAATAACGAACATATATTCCAATAGTGATGTAAATAATTATTCAAATAGTTATATTATCGATAATCAAACTAAGAAAAGAAAATTTAGTGAAAACGAAACCATTAAAAAAGGATAATATTTTATATTAAGTAAATGCATTTATATGTATTACTGAATCCCAGTGTACAAAAATAAACAATATTTCAAATTTTCCTAATTTTTTTATATTTAGAGTTATAATAAACATCTGTTTTACAATTCTGTTTCAATTATCGAGTAGTTATTTTTCTAATTTAAAGGGTTTTCAAATTTTAACAATGGATTTTTATATCCATTTTGTTTGATTTATATGTAACACCTTGAAATTATTCGGACATGGGTTTTTGATTATTTAATCAACTGTAATTTTGAATTTTATGCTTTGAAATAAATATTTTTATAAAATTGTATTTCTTTTTATTTTATTAAATGAATAGATGTATTTATTTTGTTAGGATGTCCTAAAAGTTGTTACACTTGTGGAAAATTTAACTTTTGTGTATTCTCTTTTCATCAATCATGGTTCTCCGTGTATATAGTAATTTTCTTAGAATTCTATTTGTCATTTTTAATTGAATCATCATTTACAATTAATATACAAATGACCAATAAGTATTTTTTATTAAAAATAAAATTGTTTATAGCTGTAACCGAACTTTTGGAATAACTTATTAATATTTTGTAAAAGATCATACATCAAACTAATATGTAACGAAATTTCTTTAACTTGTGTACTAGGGCTATTCAAAAGTTTTTTCGTTTTTCCACTCATATTTTCTAGATAAAAAAAGCATGTAAACAGAACACATTTATTCTTCGAAATACAGGCCTTTATTTTCCTTACATCTCATTTTATTGTCCAATCACAAATCGTGGTCCTAAAGAGGGCAATTTTTCTTTCTCGGCTTGCGGCATTGCTCGTAAGCTCAATCACATCAGAAAAAACCCCACCATTATTTTTCACCAGGTATTTTCGTCGAAATCACCGCGAACATTTACGTTGAAACTGTCGGGCATTTTAGTTTTTTCTTTTCAAACAAACTTTAAAAGACCATAATTTTCCATTGCTCGGTTTTTTATAATCAGATTTACAGAATTCTTTCATTTCTGAAGTAATGAATTCGTTTATTCCAAATAATAATTAAATAGTCGGTAAAATCAGCTTTAAAATTGTTATTTTTTTATAACAATAACACTGTTCACAAAGTCAATTCAATTTTTCGATTTCTTTACAACTTTGTCTTCTTAGATACAAATTTTCATTATAAAATAATTCGGTAAAACTAACGATTAAAAATGATTAATTATTAATACATATATATACATATATATATATATATATATATATATATATATATATGTACAATTTTTATTAAAACCTTTTTTAACACATATACTGAGCGACAAATTTTTTAATACACTTACATTTTAATTTGTATCGTAATGATATATATATATATATAAATATTAAAATTTTTATGTGTTATTTTAAATTTAAAGGTTTAGAAAAAGTAAATAAAATTTTTCACTAAGTAAATTGCATTTGTACTAAAAGATTTATTGAAAAATTAAATTTCATGCATAGTTAAAAACGACAAATTTTATACGACTTATTTTTATACTGAGCGCCATCGTAAACAATGTCGGATATTTTCTTCCACATGTCCTCAATAATATTTAAATCTGGACTTTTCGCAGGCCAATTAAGTACATAAATTTCACTATCTTTCATAAAGTCCATGATAAGTTTGCTTTTATGAACAGGACTATTGTCTTCCTGGAAGTAGAAATTATCACCGCAGTTAAGTTTTATGATAGGAATAGCATTATGTATTAATAATTTCTTATAGTCTTTAGATCCGAATTTTCCTTCTATGATTTTGTATGAAAGAAGTCCGTTAGGCAGAACCATCATCCAGACCATAACACTACCCTCTTTACATTGGTGCTTTTGACGAGTATATTTTCGATTTTTTTGTACATATGTTCTCCAATCGTCTAGCCCACCCAATATGAATCTTTTCTCATCCGTAAATATTGTCGTTTCCCAACTGTGGTTTTCGCTAATCCATCTAGAAATATGATCAATTCTATCATTTTTCTGCTTCCTTGATAACGATATTTCTGCTTTAATGTTTTGATATTTGTAACCTACAGCTTTCAGATGTCTTTGTACTGTCCGAGTTGAACAATTTTAATCGCATTCTGCAATCAATTTAGACGAATTAATTTTTTGAAAATTTGACTACAAATGTTCTGTCATCCTCTTAATTGATAACTTCATATTTTTTGTTAATTTTTATCGCGGTCCTGTTTTCTTGAGACATCTTTTCTTATTATATCGACAAAGATTAATTGCCGAATTTCTAGAAATCGATAATCTTCTAGAAATCTCTGAATAACTCAACCCTTCCGATTTCCACTTCCTCTCCAAATGTCTTTCAAAATTACTTCTCATTTCTGTCTAGAATTTAAGAAAATATCTGTATATTTATAAATAATAATAATTAAACTGGGAAAATCGTTTAATAATATAAAAAATCTTATTGTTTTAAAAAATATGCCGACTTTGAATTTTTACGCAATAAATAAATTTAAATGATTTATTTAAACAAAATGATTTATCCATTTCCATTTATACTAAACATAACACTTGACAAAATTATTTGATTCACTACATTCATTACTCAAAATAATGTTTATTTTCTTTTATTTCTTAAATAATACAAGTGTTTTAAAAAATTTGTCGGTCAATATATATATATATATTAGGTTGATGCAAAAGAAATGTCGTTTTTTATCCGTCAACTTTAAATGAACATAACATTCTTTAGATTTAACTTTATAAGTCAAAATAAAGACCATTACATTAAACACACTGTTGCCAACGGGTTAACAAGTTTTTTTAGTTCAGTTTCATAAAATTCTGGACTTCTGGAGGCGATGAAGTCGTCCAAAGCTCTGTCAGCATCTTCTTGGCTTCTGAAGCATTTTTCGCGAAGGAACTAGCTGAAATGTTTGAAAAGGTGATAGTCTGTAGGAGAAAGGTCTGACGAGTACGGTGGATGAGGCAAAGTTTCATATCCCAGTTCGATTAACTTCATCAAAGTTTTTCTTGCAACATGTGGAAGAGCGTTATCATACAGAAGAATTGACCCCTTTCTATTGAGTAATGCCGGCCGTTTTTTTGTAGTTTTTGGTGCATTTTGTCAATGTGCTGAAAATACTTTTCCGCTGTAATTATTTCGCCTTGTCTTAGGAAGCTGTAATGGATTAAATCATGTACGGACCACCAAACAGTTACCATGACTTTTTTTTGGTGTAATTTTGACTTCGGAAAAGCTTTGGAGCCTCACTGCTATCCAACCACTAAGCTGAACGTCGCCGGTTGTCGTTAGGATCCAATCTTCATCGCACGTTACAATTCGATCCAGAAACTGGTCGCTTTGATTACGCAAAAGCAGAGAAGAAGCACTTTAAAACGACGATTTTTTTGATTTTCGTTTAATTCGTGCGGCACCAACTTGTTCAGCTTTTTCACTTTCCCGATTTTCTTCAGATGGCGAACAATTATTGATTGGTAAACGTTGAGTTCTTGAGCAACTTCCCTTGAATTTTATGCTGGTTGACATTGATTAACTTCTTCAAATGGTCGTCCTGAACTTGTGATGGTCGACTACCGTGTTCAAGGCTCTTTTTTTCTTCAAGGTTCTTGTTGCGACTTCAAAACTGAGAAAACCAACGTTGTGATGTTCTTAAATTAGTGGTATGTTGTCCAAGTACATTGTTAATATTCTGAGCCGTTTCTGTCGCTTTTCGACCTAGTTAGAAATCTTAGAATAAAATTGTTCTCATTTCCTTCTTTTCTAACATTTCTAAAATAAAATAAATACGCCTTAAATTAACATCAATAATGTCATTCTTGGTATCAAAATATAGAGTAAAGTTTAAGCTTTAAAGTAAATTTAAATATGAATATATTTATTAATGATTTTCTAAATATTTCAAACAACGAATATTAAATACATTAAAACGACATTTCTTTTGCATCAACGTAATAAATATTTTTATTTTCAAATTTTAATAAAAAATTTAATTTATTCAGAAAAATCCTCCCACCTTGATTCGACCCAGAAGGATCAACGTTCTCCTGATGCTCCAACGGTTCAATCTTTGTGATTCTCTTTTTCCATCGATCATGACCTCAACTACCCTGACCTTTCCATCCGACCCTTCGAAGGTTTTCAAGATACGTGTGAGTTTCCATTTTCCCAAGGCAGTATCCAAACTAGCTCCTTTCTTTGTAAAGACGTCTTCTCCAATCTCCATCTCCGTCTCGTCCTCCACTCAATAACTATTTCTTGCCTCCATCACTTCCAGAAGTGATCCATCAGCTCTCGTATCCTCCGCCACCTCCTTTGCAGACTGAGAGCGTCTTTCATTTCCAAACTTAACTCCACGTGCTTGTCTCCGACTCACAGAAAGGAATTTGGTGTCAGTGCACTCTCGTTTTTTGGGTCGCTAGTATTTTGAAAAATTTCTTTCTACTTGCACTACCACTGTGTTAATATTCTTGTTTTATTATTTTGGCACTCTTCAAAATGTGATATAGTATCTTCTTCGTCAAGTTTACCATAATTTAATATACACCATTGAAATGTGGCGTCCCAGGGAATTAAAAATCCAAGTTATTCCAGTGTTGTCTTTCGAAACATGAACACTTTATGTTCCCTCTACCGTGCTTTCATGGCTCTTAAGGCTCCAACGAAGTTCGCCCCGTTATTGGAAATGATCAATATCGGTTTCCCTCTCCTAACAATCATTCTAGTGAAGACTCGTAAAAACGCGTCTGTTTCTAAGTTGCTTGTTACCTCTAGATGCACTACTCTTGTTTACAGGCAACTGAATACACATATGTACGGTTTTTCTCTTTTATTTCCTCTCCTCAGCTTAGTCCACTGCCACGTTCATAAATAGTCAACTCGGTTGAGTAACCCTAAAACTAGGCAAAGGTGTCATGATTTGGTTATTTCCTTTTGACATTTTTCGTTTATAATTTGAGCATTCTTTAGATATCTCTCTACCGTGCTTCTGGCTAGCTTAACCCAAAATCTCTTATCGATGACGGATAAGCACTGTTCCACCTGTTACGGTTCAACTTCCGACAATCACAAAAAAAAGGAGGATAGTCTAGCTCGACTATCCCCAAATATGTTTAAATAGGCCCCATTCAACAATCAACCCCGTGAAGCACAGAGGCCTAGGGATCTCATGTCGAACGGAGCCCGAGTCCACTTTCTCACCCAGACACCTTGGAAGCCGCGAATCTCTAAAGAAAAAACATAATTAAAACAAGAAAATCCTTAATTAATTAATTAACTTTCCAGTACGATTCAGAGAGAATCCACCGTTTGTTATCCCCGCGGTAGGCCTGAATGGATTGCAGCGACATCCTGAAAAAACAAACATCAAATTAACAATGAATGAGGTAAACTAACAAACCTAATAAGCGTCGCTCATGTCCCCACTAGGTAAGCCGACATCCTGGGTAGCAGTCTACAGATAAACAGTCAGAATGAAAAACCCGAACAATAAACGATTACCACAGATAACAGTTGACACACTGTACGCAAATGCCCTGTGCATTCACAAGCTGAATCCATAAGTGAACAATCCGATTTTCGTCGATTACAGTAGTCAGGATTGCAGGACAGCTGGCAGTTCTGATAACATAAACATCGTTTAGAAATCAGAAAAACAAATGCGCATATACACCCGAACACATCGGGCAGCTACATAGCCTATCAGGTATAAATACATGGCACATAAACACACAAAAAAACCATACGCACACGATTTTAACCATTTGTATAAATTTTCATTCGCACAAGTTTACATAGTTTGCACAATTCACACAAATTTATAATCATATAAGTTTGTTTTATATACTTTGTGACGCGTGAAACTTATTAATAAATTATTGAAACACTTCATCGATCGGACAACTCGCTTATTAACCAGTTTACTGCACTTTAATTACTTAGTCTATAGAGGTATGGTTTTGGTTTGAATTA
>MQRK01233786.1:0-11423 GCA_001938485.1 Girardia tigrina | reverse complement strand
CGCATTTACTTCCCGCATTTCTTCTTTAAATCTATTTTTGTAAATAGAACCATTCCTAATAAAAACTCAGGCATCGCCTCTCCTTCATGTACTGTCCTTCATTGCTCACGCCACCCGCGCTCCCGTCCATCGACCAACTGATCGATGTTGTCTCGGCAGAAATCACCCATTGTCAATGAATTTCATGACCCAGACTTTGACATTGTCCTGATTGGCAAAGGTAGGTCCCTCATTTGGTCGGAGAGAGAGCTGCATAGATGGTGATCCGTTAGCGGGAGCACCGGACAATATGTCTCAGTTACCCCTATACGATTCTCTCTGACTTATTACTGTTTTAATTTGAATTTTATCGAGTTATTAAATTTTCATTGATTTGTCAAAATGTCGATTGTGCTCGAATGATCAGTCTTAGCAAATGCAGTGCAGCACAGATTTTCCAACTGGTGGGACAATCGCAGCTCCAGTCTCAACGCACTCAAATAATCACACCGCATCCATACACACAATTTATCGATTATTCTTTACTCTAATTGATCAATGTCGCCTCTTTTTCTACAGGTCGCCTTATATAATCTCGTCATGTGGATCTCTGTTGTCACTGAAAGATTCTCAGCAACTACCGCAATACGACGGCGAGGCGGATGACACTTGCTCACTGATAACCACGGACGGGTTTCAGCACCAGAGCTCCGCCAATTCCGTCTGTTCCGATCAGGAATTCAACCTCACTAATAATGTGTGGAAGAACGGCTGCGATTCCCGAGGACTCTGTGTTCGATTTATCATTCGCGGCTTCAAGTTCACGAAATCACCGAAACAAGTTTGGACGTTTTTGGAGCGGAAGGTTATCCAGTTAAGACGATCTAACGGGTTACCGGATTATCCGATCAAAAGTATAGATATTCACTGGTTGATGGCGATATTCATCGATTGTTTGGTTCACAGCAAGCGACGGTTGGAGCAAATTCGGTCTCGATCATCGCTTCGTAACATACCTCCTCGAGCAGTTACCGAATATCCACACGTGTACCTCCTATGAGTTCCAGTTCTGCAAGACACGCGCTCAAAAGTTGCGAGACTACGTAACAAAGACCAAAACGCAGACTATTGGGAGCGCGCGCACGACTCCCTACTCTGATTCGAGACCAGCTCATCTTGCTCACGATCCTCTCGCGTTCCTGTTGTCTTGCGCCAATAAACCTCCTCGCAATCACGCGCCGATCGATAAAACTGAAATCGAAAATGATTCTCCGGAACCCAACGATAATTATCTGGAGAGACTGGCCAGCCAGTTTAGGAATCTGAGTCGAGGGCGTCGATGTCGCGAGAAGGACGTGCAGGTCTGCGTCTCCCCCATTCACGGCCGAGGACTGTTCGCCCGCAGACAATTCCAGCCTCACGACATTATCATCGAGTATGTGGGCGAATTGATTCGGGCCACACTGTCGGATGTGCGAGAGGCCGCCTACCAGAAGACCGGGGTCGACTGCTACATGTTCCGATTGGACCAGGACATTATTGTGGACGCCACGCGCAAGGGAAATGCGGCCCGCTTCATCAATCACTCGTGTAATGTAAGTGCTTTGTCGATTTATTATTCTTTGTTATCGATTATTTACTTGTAATGTGGGGATTCTGATAGTGCGCCAATTAAATACCCGGAATGAAGGTGTGGCAATGTATCGATTTAATTGATTTTTGTGATGTATTCCTCGAGTATTATAGGTGACTGAAGTACAAATTATTTTACTGAGGCATATGCGTGTGGTACAATTATTAGGGACATTCGATTTTTAGTCAAGATCATGAATTTCGCAGTTCAGGAGTGTATACTAGGGAGCGACGATGCATCGTTTTCGATGCATCGTAAAAACCTTCATCGTTAAACAAAGCATCGAAAATAACAATTTAATATAAAGCAGCTAAATTCAAATCTAAATTTTTATTTTGTCATCGATATTTGCTATTGTGCTACTGTAACGGCAAAGAAAATTTACAAAAAAGGAAACAAGAAAATTTCAAATTTATTTTTGTAAAATTGAATCAAACTATAAAAATCAAACATTATTCACTTTCTTCATCTTTTATATAAACTAGTTTTTCAACTTTGGATTCTGACAAATTTGTCCTCAGATGAACGCTTATCCCTGTTGTGCTCCCATTGGGCACCTTGTTATGTTCACACACTCGATGCAGCTAGCCCTATTTTCATTATTCATTGTGAAGTAATCCTAAATCAAGGAAATTTTTGGCATCTTGAAGAAAAAAATGTAATTTAACTAGAAATAGAACTTCATTAAATATTATTTAAACAAATAATATTATATATTATGACTTGGAAATTGTTTAATAATATAATTTTTTTAAGATCAAAATAAATTTTTTTTAGTAAATTTCATAACCGAATATTGTGAAAGCTAATAGATAAACTAGTAAATTATTATGTAATTAGTACCACAACATACATTGGAGAGACATCTCGTCATCTCTGCAAACGAATCAAAGAGCATAGTCGGTTGGATAATGGGATCAATATTGCCTAACATAATTTAAAATGTAAAAAGAAAATCGGAGAAAATGATTTTAAAATTCTGTGTAATCGATTTAAAAATTACTGGGAGAGAGTAACGTGTGAGGCCTGATTAATAAGATCCATGGATCCAAAAATTAATATCCAAGCTTCACACTCAACTTCTCTGTTAATCATTTTCAAATAGAGCCTTTATTACATGATTGATTATACAATCACCTTTCTCGTATATAAGCTGCAAAAAGACAGTGTTAATTTAGTCTGAAGATGGCTCTGGGTGATCCGCCGAAATTAATTACGAAAATAAATTGTGAAAAATGGCGTTCACTTTTTAATAATTACATACTAATTTAATTTTTTTTGAATATCGAATTTTCCAGATCGTACGAGCCGATACATTGTATTTTTAGTAAACATTTTTAGTAAAAAGGATTAAATGAAAACTACTGAATATAGAATTTTACTCGAAAGTTCTTCAAAAATATTTGTTATTAATTACTATTAATTTAATAATTTTAAAATAAAATATCTCTGCTTTAGGACCAAATGAAAATAAACCTTTCCTTAAAAAAGGGTTAAATGAAAACACTGAAAATGGAATTTTACTCGAAAGTTCCTCAAAAATATTTGTTGAAAAAACTAAAATTGTTGTAATTATATTGTTGAGTTATAGTATATGTGAATAAAGGTGTGGTTTCATTATATGTTAGATAACGAAGGTAAGCAGTCTTTCGATGCATCTTTTAACGATGAAGGTTTTTCGATGCATCGACCATTTTTAACGATGTACGATACGATGTGTCGCTCCCTAGTGTATACGATGATGACAGCTGCCCATCCAAAAACTACTATTCATGACTGAATTGTACAATTTAAGGTAGTTTTTTATGAGAAAGGTACCGGAAGGCGTTTAGAAGTTAACGAGAATGCTCAGTGGCAATCTGAATGTGAGCAAAGGAAGTTTGGATTCCTTAATAATGTCTGTGGGTCTGAGAACTTTCTTCGTGGTTCGTTAAACGCTTTCTAAAAAGTGAAATGTATGAAAAAAAGACAGTGTCAGTTTGTGTCAGGCAAATTTCATAACAGTCGAGCAAGGTGGAGAGATTTTCTGCAAAATATCGTGACAGTTGACGAAACCCCGCTCCCTTTCTACTGGAGACTAAACACAAGTGTAAGGATTCGAAATTTCCAAATGTGACGAGTACAAAAACACCATGATTATCAAATTGTCACCGGAAATCTCTCATGCTAACGATTTGTTTAGGATTTCCATGGAGTGGTTTCAATAGATTTTGCTGACAGAGACTGGAAAATTAACCCCTGATCCGAAAATCCTGAATATATAAATTCTATTTTCTCCATGATAATGCTCATGATAATACACAAGTGCATTGTTATCAAGCGAAATCACCGGACCTCGCTCCTATTGATCTGGATTTGTTCTTACATCTGAAGAACGCCTATAACGTATTATTTCACCTCACAAGCAGAGTTGAAAGAAGCGATGCAAGAATTAACCTTCCATTTTCTACGAATATGTCTTCTTGGACCTGATGTAACGCTTGAACGAGTGTGTACAGAATGGTGGGTCTTCTTCTAAAAAATAAATACCTATACATTCCCTCCAATGTTGGTCGGAAAATTTATTCATGTGTCATGTTCCTTTGCACTTCATTCCGGGTATTCGGGTGCGCGATTATGAGGAGCTGGTTACAATTTCATCTGACCGAGTACTTCATTCAGAAAATCCCAATTTAATTATAAAATTGAAATCAAATTGATTGCACTTGAATTACAAATCTCAAGCACTGATGAGAAACAGGGCAATTCGGAATCGCGAGAATTGGAGCATGTTGATGCAATGTTTTGAAAATTATTTGACGATTTGACGGAGGTACAGCGACGTGAATACGCAGTTCTAACAAGAGCAGGTTACGCGGAGGACTGTTTATTGTGCAAACAGTGCTCAACTAGATGGCATGGGCGATACAAACTTATCTGCTATTTCTGGAAGATCATCTGCCGTCTTTTGTCATCGTCGTATATCACGTCTTGCTGGTTTCTTTGAAAGATATCGACAATCTTTTTATCTTTTAAATGTTTCCTCATTCGCCACTTTGCATCTAAGCTCCATACTTGGTAAACTTGCTCATTCACCTCATATTCTTTCTTCTATCCTATATACCTCTGACTAAGTCATGTCGGTTACATGGAAAGTTATGTTTCTTCTTTTATATCTACCTCTACCGATATTTTACCCATACAGTCTAGTCAACACTGTTTGCACAATCTAACTCTGCCTTTCTAATGTCACATTCGTTAAGAAAGAATCTTTTCGCGAGAATCTTCCTGCTAATTACAGTTGTTATCACCTTTTATTTTGTTATACGATATATTTTCTGCTTTCCATTCACATAATGACAAAATCCTGATCTCATCTATCCTTTATTCTTCTTTGCGTGCATTCTCCACTTTCCCGACATTCTTCTCATTGTCCACTATAACTACCAGGTCTTCTGGAGTCATGGATATTTTATAATTTTCTGCTTCGACTGGTTCCCCTTCTGTCGAGCGTTGCTTTCGAGTGTTCCTGTCGCCGATTCTTCATATTCTTCTTCAATGTTATCGACTAATCTTCGTTTGTTGACGTCTTCAGTCATTGAATTGCTGAACCGATCACTTATGATTTAGATCAAAGACATTAACTATCTCATTAAGGCGATGACAGAGGTTCTTTGACCTATTCCGAGCTGTAGAGTGATCATCAATGGATCAGTCGGATGGGACGCTATTCTGAAATATTCATCCCGCCAATGTACAATTGCAGTCCATGTCGTTGTGATGATACCGTGATTCCGTTCTTGTAGTTCCAGCAATAAGTCAATCGATTTAGGAAAACGTAAATTGCTATTGCAGCATATAACATGCACCTGTAATTTATGCACAGAAGAACATGAACACTGCGGTCAGTTTCATCAATGTATTAAGTATATGGAAGGCTCTCTTCATTCGATCCAGCCTCCTACATCCTACAGCCTCGATCGCATCCTACACAACGACTTCATTCACATGATCACTCGCACCGAGACTATCTATAGAATCGTCTTTTCAAACAAGGCTTTATTATTTCCTTTTGCTTTAAATTCGGCCTTAACCATTGACAAATATTCTCCAATAGGGCTCCATTCGGGCGAGCAGGACGAACTAAGTCGATAAACAATTCCAATTGTGATGGATCGGGGCTCTCTTATATCGTGAAGAGAGCTCAGAATTGCGACTTTGTTGTTACCACTCGTATACTACCTATCACATCCATTACCCTTCACCTATGGTGCTATCGTCTGACACTGGAAACATAATGGATGTCTCCCTACTTGATTTGTGAACACCTCTCATGCTTCAATTTGTTCCTCTGTCCCTTGTCGAATAGAACCATTATCAAACGTTTTGTTTTCAAGCCAAACTTTTTGAATTGGCGACAAATTTCACTTTGCTCTCGCTTCGAGCTATTGATTGTGCCCGCTTAACGATCCTCAATTCTCTTTACACCAGGAATCGAAGCACGTTTTCTGACTGGTTCAATGATTGGTCAGCTGCTCCTGCTCTCTCCATTTTAGAGGGATGATAAACTAAATCGTGAGACATGTACTCCAATGAAATACCCCGGGCGCAGGAATGCCTGCTGCGCATGGACCGATTATACCATCATTTTATTATTGATAATATTTATTGACGAATACGTGATCATGTTCTCAATTCCAGCCGAACTGTTACGCTAAAGTCGTGAGATTCGAGGGAGAGAAGCACATCATCATCATTGCTCAGAGAATGTAAGTTTGTTGTCCTTATGTCCGTATAAATTGCACTGTTAATATTCATGTCGATATGCGGTTGAGTTCTCTTGGTCCATCGTCACTAATTATCTCTACAAGGAGCAAATATTTGAGTACACGCAAATGACCAGAATCAATGCGGGGCGGCCCCATGGGGCGCAACGCGATTTTGCATTTTGGAATCAGCTTGTCAAGACGAACACTTCGATACGTAATGATGTAATAAATGGAGGGTTGCGCAATTCAGAGCAAATGTGTCGATCGAAACACTTTCTGTGCTGAATAATAACATGAAATTTGTTACCTAGATAAAGCAGAAATATCTTATCGTTCTCGCCAAGATATCTAGTGATGGTTTCTTAATTTCGAGTTCCACGCCAATCTTAACTTCGTCCACTACTGCAGTTCACTTATTCCGACCCGGTCTTTCAAGGATCTCTATTGAGAGTAGTCGCAGTGATTCAGCATCTGTCAATTCCTGGTGTGTTGTTAACCGAGATCAATGACTCGATTTTCTAAATGTTCCACCAGTAAACCGAAGATTTTTGGGACTTATGAACCACGTTTGCCTAGGCCGCACAGATCAGGACTGACTCAATCGTTGAGCATGCTCAAATAACGTTCACCAGTAATACTTTGCGTGATGAAAACGGGTCCGATGATCAAGTCCGCTGAAATCGCTCGACAAACTGTGATTCGAACTACGTGAGGAAACAGTGTGAATTTTCGCTAACCCAGAAGCGCCGATTCTGTTAGATTGCGCAACCGTGAAGATGACAATGGGTCTCATCGTTGAACCAAATTTACAATCCATGTCACTACTTTCACTCAATGTCATCGTTGGCAATTTGGCCGATGGGCTGGATTACTTGACTTTTGTATCGGGATAGGCCAATATCGATTCTCAATACTCGATGGAATGATACTTAGCTCATATCAAGAACTCGTTCTTAATAGAGTTGTCGACCTCTCTCAATGTTTGTATCAGCTCATGTTGGATCAACGAAGACACGGTGTTTAATGGTGTATTTCACCATGGTGAACACCATGAAATGACTGTCACATCAAAGAACCGCAATTGCAATACTCTGCCGAAACTTCATTTACATCAAAATTCTGAGTAATTTGACCTTTATTGCGCAAGTTCGGTGTGATGCTATTCGATTATCGCTCCATGTGTAATATCGGAATTCTGGTCTTGGCGAGCTGATTCCAAAAATACAAAAAAATGAGTTGTGTACCCATTTGACCACCCGGTAGTATTGATTAATTATGGCAACCTTAAGGCAAGTTAGAATAATAACTTAGATAATCAGATTATGTGTAATCACACTGGTTGTAATTATTACTCCCTGCGTCCGGAAATATGGCATACATTTGCGAAAAAATCAAAAAATGTACATGACAAGTATATTATCTTAACTTTATTTGAAACATTTTAATTAAATAAGAATGATTTTTTCACTCGAAATTTGATTTGGAGTTATTGTACGCTTCTTTGCGCCATAAAGTTAATACTCCAGTCATCAGCAGAACCAAGAGCGACAATATCTTTGCAATGTACTGCTGTAACAGATAAACAAATGGCCATATTCCAATTTTTCCATCAAAATAATGCTTTCGATGTGCATCATAGCGTGGTCGAGCTACTGCAGCCATGAACAATACTCTCGTAATAAATCTTTTACTTTTGCACTTTCTCTCCAGTTCTTCGTTTAACATTAAGTAATAAGAGCGCTTAACTTTAGTTAGATAAAACCACTTTTCTTCAATGTGAACGCACAAATCATCAAAGAGCAAATCTCCATTAATAGCAAGACTTGCTTTAGACAAGCAAAACTCCAATCTGTCCATTTTATTTTTATCTGTTAAAGTTGGTTTAACTGTAGAAGATATTCTCTTGATATACTTTCCCGACTTGAATATATCAAACAAAGTTGATTTGGGAATACCAATTGCGAAGGAAAGACTGCGAAGCGTTCCTCGCCGATTTAATGGTGTATTCTTTATTTGCGCTAAATTTTTTTAATAGTCTTTAGGTTTTCTTCCGCATCTTCCTTTCTTTTTTGAAGAAACATCGGCACATATTTTACCTTCTCTGCATGTCGAATTCCCTGGATGTCCTTGGCGACCGAGAGAGGCATTTCTTTGACGAACACCGGTCTCTTCTCCTCGATTATCCGTTGACAGATGGCCTCGAGCTGCTCGTTGTTGACCTGGGCCTTCGCTGAGAAGTCGAAGCGAGTCCGGTCCGATCACTTCACGAAGGGCGTAATTCAGCACGTGGGTGCCGGTGTGGTTCTGCATCAGCGACTTCCTGCGGGCCTCGTCCACCTGTAGCGTCAATCTGTCTCCCAGCCGCACGGCTCCTTCCAACACGCGCCCCACATGCACCACGAACACTCCGTCCGGCCCGACCATCGATCCCGTATCGAACATCTGTCCTCCCGATTCCGCGTAGAAACTCGTCGAGTCAAGAATCACCCCAACAACGTCACTCGAGCTGCATGCCAAATTCTACTAACGGTTAGTCTGGAAACTCGAAACACAGTACCAACTTTATTGATTACACCGTGTTTTAGCTTATTCTCCTTCGTCTGCTGTAATAATTTCTCTAATATACCTTGACGTTGTTCTTGGGTTAATTGTTTATATTTGGAATCCCTTCTTTCTAAGTTAACAAATTTCCTTCAGAATTTTCTATACTCGTCTTGCAGCGGTATTAGTTTTATTTGTCTCAAGAAACACTGATGTTTGGGCGTTAAGTTTTTAATTAAGAATGATATTGCTTACGTCAAATATTTCAGGTTATATTGTCACGAGTATTTACTGTAACAATGTAATGACAGTTGCCAATTTATATAATTGCCAATCACGATAATCTACGATTAGTGTTGAAATGTATACCGTATTTCCGGACGGAGGGAGTGTTTGTTATAATGTTCATTATGATTATGCTGTGATCGTGATTGAAAACAGAGACGCATTTGAATATTGAATTATTACTGTCAAAGACAATCAATCTCGACGCTATGATCGTCATCGTCAGGCCATAAAGAAGTTACTGAATATAAACGAACCTCCGCTTTTACAAAACGTTGATCAGTATTCGACATTCCGAAGGTTTTGGATAATTCAAACGTTCAATTGTAAAATTGAAAAATAATATCGGAAGCATATAATGAATGTTCAAGTCCATTCGGATTGTGATCGGATCTCGTGTGTCAATGTACATGTACCGGGTGCTGTGTCACAAGATTGGAGAGCCTGGTCGTCATCTCTACAGGGAATCCAGCAACATGGTCGTCATGCCGGTGTGAGTAACACTACAAAACACAGACAAGTTTGCGAACGAAATTTGTAACACAACTAATTTTAGAATTAAGTGAGCTCAGTTTAATAACTATTGGGAGAGAGCACCAGATATCCAATCTTTAGGTCCTAAGATCAGTGTGTAAATGACTTTATGGAGCGTGTTTAGATGACATTATTATTGCTTGTGTATGTCAGCAGGTGTAAAATTCACAACTTCTTTATGATCTGACGGTCATACCGTCAAAATTAATCGTCTGTTCTCAATAAATAAATGCCGCTGTCTTTCAATTACTCGGATAACTGTCACTATTGGAATGACAATTTGACGCCCAGTGCCCATATTCGCTCGATGTCCAAACGAACATGACATCCGCGGTCTTTACTCGCAATTAGCGATCGTCATTGCTGCTCTCCTCGCTTCCAGAATGTCCTCCTCGCTGAACCAATTTCTTGGGATCATGTTAAAAGTACGCCCCTGAAATTACACAACTAAAAAATATGCCCCGTTGTAATAAATACAATAAAAACACAATACAAAATTATGAAATTTATTCATCATTAAAGTAATTTTTCAATACATTCATCAATTTTTCAAAAGAATCTCCAGAAATGTTGTCTCGCCACATAAACTCATTAATCCTGCAAAAATTCTTTTTTGACTCCTTTCATTTTCTTGCACCGTGTTTTGTTTTTATTCCAATAAGATTCAGCATTTTGTGTGTGAATCCCGGCTCTAGGATCTGCAAGATTAATCGAATGATTGACGACAGTATTACTTCACAGATAAACTGCCGCAACTGCCACACTTCATTGATGATTTCAAAATCGCCTTTGTTTTACAAAATGATATCGCGTCTTGTAAATCAGCATTCATTGGTCTTCTTATGACTGTTTCATACGTGCTAGGTGACGTGATCCAAAAAATATTTATGAACATTAAAATAAATAAGTGTATTTATAATGAGATATAATTACACAACCAAAAAGCACGCCCCTGGGGGCATATTTTTAACAAGATCCATTTCTTGTCATCCGAAAATCTTTTCTTTCGAGTGTAGTCCCTCTGTTAAATTTATAATTGGAGCGAACTTCTCAGTCGGGCTGGAGTTACCTGTGCAGTGTTCTTCATCGCAAATTCTTCGGGGGTACGGAAATGGATTTGACGCAAATAGGGGTTATCGAATTGTATGTGAATGGCGACCGAGGAGGCAATGGAAAGAGATGGGCCAAAGAATGAGGACGCTATTGGACATTGTCTAAATCGCTATAATCGATGCGGTGATCAACTGACAAATGTATCTGGCAGCATCCACAAGGGCGAGGAGGTGACGTACAATTACCGGTTCCCGATCGAGGACGACAAGCTGCCGTGCTCGTGTGGCAGCTCCAGCTGCAAGAAGTACCTCAACTAGAGGGAGAGAGGGTGGGAGAGGGAGCACACTCAGAGCCTCTGTGTGCCCTCCCGCTCTGCCGACACCGCCGCGCTCACCCGCGTCTCCAGCAGCTGCCGCGACTCTAGAACATCATTCACAGTACTGTCAATGTGCACATACACGATCGATCGAATGGTGTCGCGCTGTTAGGCCTTGTGCTCTGCACTCCTCAATCGATACTGTTGTGTGTGTCTGTGTGAATCGCTATTGATTGATTATCGATTTTATTATTAGATATACATATGTGTGTAGAACTTGTACAGATTAACGACTTCGTGCGTAAATTGATTTCTGCGATGAGCGAGCGATCGT
>MQRK01233778.1:5102-20491 GCA_001938485.1 Girardia tigrina | reverse complement strand
GAGAAGCAATAAGCTAAACACATAGGTGTATTTTTTTCATATTTTTATTTCATGTAGGCATAAATATTAAATAAAAATTCATTATTACGGTGAAAAGTTGTATGGAAGCATGTTTTAAAGTGCTACTAGGCTTCCTTATGATAGCAACAGAGATGGACAACTATGAACAGTGATCGTGCAACGCGTTCATATTATCTTTCGTTGGCTCGAAGAAAGCAATACTTTGATTGTTTCCAGCAACAGGACTCACTCAGAACATATCTAACGGAAGCAATACTTTTTTTTATTTTCAAATTCATCATTGGAACACAGAAACTTAGTCTTGAATACTTTGTAACAAATATCAAAACCATTCCGTGGCAAACCAGAAGACCTTTCGCTGAGTGTCACACTTCAACGTTGTGTTTTTGAAGTCAAAATCAAAGTAAACTGATTGCACCTTCTACGGTGAATCAGTTTTTATTGTACATCGAAATTGGTACAACAATTTTGATACAAAACTCGTTTATGGTGTAATTTGTAGCGTGGATTATTTGTTGATTTGTGAATACAAGTTTTTGTTTACGGGTTATTAAAACGTTTAAGTTTTTCGTTTGTCTTTTGTGACACGTTGTTTAGACCCTCTAATTGCCTTACAATTATGACTTGATAAATTTTACTTCGATAAATACAATAAGTTTCTTGTTTGATATTGTAAACGTGATTTTGAAGAGTAATTGAGCGCCATACCTGCCTGTTTGAGAAGATTGGCCCCAGTTTTTGGGTGAATGAAGTGTTTGAAGATGGGACGCTATTAAGATACTATTTTACTATGTAAAATCAACAAGTGTGTTCTGTCCTCTTAAATGTGTTAATGTTTTTGCGAGATCATAGAGTCTATGAAAAAAATCTGATTTTTAAATTGTTAAGGAAATTGTTAAGAAAGTTCTATTAAAGAAGGGTCTCGATTTCTTTTAAAAGGTTTCAAAACTTTGATAATATTCTAAAACTTTTTAAGCCTCCCGAAGTTTTCTTTAATTAAAATGATCAATTAAGAAAAATCGTATATATTCTGCAAAATTTTGATCATATTAACTAAATATTTGTATGAATAAACATAAATACATTGTTGATAAAGGAATAGCATATCTTAATGTTTCTCTTAATTAGGTGTTAGTTAATTTTCTTTTCATGATTTAGAAATGATTAAAAAATTTTAACATAATTTTAAAATTTTTAAAAAAATATTTTAAATTAAATTTTGATTTTAATATTACTAACATAATTGAAAATGAAAACATTTTAATGGTTAAACGATGTTCCAATTTGATACTACGTAAATGATGAACCTGGGTCTGGCCAGACCCATGTTTATAAGTTATGGATATTAGTGACTTTCAACTAGTGTTTGTACTCGTATAAATATTATTCTGTAATTTTATTGTGTCATTCGAATTATACTACTAATTATTCCAAGTATTATGGCATATTTATTTATGATTTTAGAAGTCAAAAATACAAGAAGAACAATAAATTACACAAAATTACTGTTTATTATGGTTTATTGTTTCCAAGTAATTGAACATTTAGGATAAGAAAAAACAGTCAAATGCATGTAGAATGTCATAAAATTAATTCAGCAGTAAGCGCCTACAGTCAGGACAGTAATGCACTGTTTCCGCATGTCCCAAGCAAATTGCTTTGGCACATTCTGCACACTTGAAGCGGGTTTTGCGATCTTTGAATCCTGCGTTCCGGCAGATTTCACAGCGTTGTCGCCCATGCTGGTCAGTATTATTTCCATGGTTGTCTTCAGGTACTGCTTCTACACCAACCAAGCGAACATCCATTTTGATAGCCCTTGTTAGAATTCGTTGCTGGGAGCGTTGGCGAACAAGTGGAAGAGCCATGTCATATCCCAAGTCTCTTTTGAATGGATCCTGGTAGGAGGCATCCCTGGCTTTCATGGCAGCGATGACAGCGACATCTGCGAGAGTAATGAAGATGATGTAAGGCCACCTGTGACACTTCCTTTGGTTGCAAAAGGTGCGAACTAACTTGTCCACGTTGTCCACGCCTGACTTCGCCGTGTTGTAGCAGTCAACAATTTCTGGCTTCAACCCTGTAGCGTGTTGACCATAGCAATGTTTGGTGGAGAGCAAAAGAACTGGAGCTTTTGCTTTGTCCCTGTAGGAGCAGAGCACATTGTTGCCAACCAAGTAATCCCGCGAGTCCTTCTTTGCCCTTCCTTAAACTGATTTAGCAACTGATATCCCTTCTACTGCTACGTACTGTTCCAACCATGCTGGTCTGAGAAGCTTCAAGGCGATCAGACAGATTTAAAAACGAAAACCAATTATCCGTCGTGATGTTTCATCCTGCTCCTAGATAGTTCTTAGACAGATGAATTACTACAGCTTCACTAAGAGGAACATCTCGTTCATCTTCTGGTAGCGTATCTCTTCCAACGTAGATGACACAACGAAGGGGAAAACTGTTTTCAGTGTGTGTTATCCAAATATTTTTTATTCCGAACTTGCCGGGTTTGGTAGGAAGATATTGTTGAAAGAGCACTCAGCCGTGGAACTCTACAAGTATCTCATCTATGCATAAAAGTGAACCAGGGATGTAAAGCACTTTCAAGTTTTGATTGAATAGTTCAACTATTTTTCGAATTGGGGCTAATGGTTCAGCGCGGTCTTGTCTCAACTTTTTGTCAAATTTTAGAGCAGCCTTTATCTGTTGGAAACGTTGGAAGCTCATTGTCGCACGAAAAATAGGGTTTCCATTCTTCAAATCCCATAATTCACGAGTATCCAGTTAACACGCTTTCAAGGCTTCCGCAATGAACTGAAGACCAATAAAGGCATCAAATTCTACAACAGACACAGATTTCCAAATGAGACGTTTAGCAGCAGCTATTCGATGACCTTCACGATTGGTGTGTAAGACAGTTTCCGAAAAATGCTTTGAAGACTTCCAAACTTGAGTTAGGATGAAATCCTACTGCCAGATCAACATTTGTACACGAAATATGTTCTGTGCTGCTAGTCTACCAAATGGATGTACCTGATCTGTTTGCAGTATCCATTGCAAACCACTAGAAGCTTGAAGTCCTGGAGTTACAAGCCAAACATCCTCTTCTTCCTCGTCACTTGAACCTTCGCCTGATATTACTTATAAAATGCTGGTGTCTAACTCTTCATCATCATCACTGGATAAACTATCTGCGAATGTGTTGATCTCTTCATCTTCGTTTTGTTCTTCCACTAGCTGCAGCAATTTCATCAGGAGCAATTTCCGCAGGGAAGTCATCGTCTTCTTCATTCGCATACCCAATATTTATATCGGCACGAGCACGAGTAGCTAGTTGACGACGATTACTAGTAGCTATGTTGGAATTATGAAACTCTCAGATTGATTGTAACTATGTGGGTATAAGGTGTGATATTTGCTACTGAATATGTACGCATGCGAAATAATATTCATCCAATTATATCACTCACACACTCTGTCCATTATATAAATGACACAAACAAAATGATTCTCTCTCTCTGTCTCTATTGAGTTACTAGTGAATATGTACGCAAACGCAATAATAATCATTCAATTATATCTTTTCATTATATCCTTCAACGTTTACATTTTAGTCATTGTTGATTTTTACTTCATAAAGTACTTCAGTTTATACGAATTTTCCTGGGTCTGGCTAGACCCAGATTTGTCATTTAGTTAGTATTATGTTGAATCTAGTAAAACCAAATTCACGAAATGAAAATTTTTTTGGCAAAATATTGCTTTCAGCAAATGTGGAAAAATAATTTTACTTTTTTAGCAAACTCTTCCTGAGATATACGACGTGACAAACATGCCTTGGGTCTGGCTAGACCCAGGTTCATCATTTAACCGTTAAAGTATATAATTTCTGGTAATAATAAATTTGAGCTATAATTAATTTTTAATATGGTAGAATAAATTTTTTTCGTTAATTTTAAAATGAATATTATTTGAAATTAGAAAAAATTTAAAATATTTTGTAACGATTTTTTTTTAATTTTCAAATGAATATAATTTTAGAATAAATTTTAATCGATTTAGATATTATTTTTAAGTTTCAGTTTCGAGAAGTCTAATCAGAATTTGATATTATGGTTAAATGTCGGCGAATTGATTATTAAAAGAAAGTCGACAATTTGTTTGAAATAAAAATTATTATTTGTACAAATAAAATTTTTTTTGACAATTATGAATCCTAATTAAAATATCAAAACTGATATCAACGCGACTAACACTCTTGAGGTAACTGATGGTAATTTATTTTATATTATATAATCTACTTTTGAGGATCACCTAGTAATGGTGCACATCTGAATGTGATCTGTAGACGTTAGAAGCCATTCACAAAAAAAATAAAGCTCAAATTCCTATTTTCACATCACAGAATTTTCTAAAAAATATTAAGCAAAAGTTTCGTGAAAAAATAAATAGTTATATAAAAATGAAATTATTTGTAAACGGTAAAGTAGCATTGATGAAACACTTCAAGTAATCAAGCAGAAGTGGTCGGTAGGAAGGGAATCTGGGGACGAAATATCCCTTGTCAAATATTTGAGAATCAAATAAGAAGTAAATTAAAATGAAAAAGAAACAATTTTTATTTCATATTTAATTAAACTGTTTTATATGAACTTTTATCTCACCTTTGTATATTATTTTATAGTTTTATACATTTATTTATAATTTCATAAAAATTTGTAAAAAAATTAAAATTTTTATCAAAGTGATCAACACATTTTTTTACTTACGGAAAAATAAAATTCCAAAATTTTCTTTCGTTTTCATCTTATAAATAAAAATAATCCCAAAAACCGATTTTTTGGGAAATAATTTTCCTTTAAACTGATTTACCTATTTTCCAACCAATGAAAAATGAATTTTAATACAAATTATATTCGATTTTTATAAAACATTTATCGATATATTTTTTTACATATTTTTAACATTCTGAAACAAATTATATATATATATATATTTGAAAAATAATTTTGTTAAAACGTTTTAAGAAATCAATTATTGTACATGTTTTGGAAATTCTTTTTTTATCATCAGCAATTATATTTGTTAGTTACTTTTTTATTGCTACATTTTTATAAAGTTATTTTTAAAATGAGTAATTTATTCATATATTTATTTAATTTAAGATATCATTGGATAATAATTGCAATATGTTAAAAAAATTATTAAAGATTTTAAGATTATAAATGGGTTTACTTTGTCCACTCTGAATGTTAATTGATAGGTTGTAGTGCCTTATTAATAATGATTCACAAAACTGTCGCTCATAGTGTGATTCAAAGCCCTTCTTTATAACTTTGATTGTGATTATCATAAGACGATCAAACTATCTAAATCAAAAACCTTTGTGAAATAATTGATATTGAGAATGCAAATGGATTTTATACTTCATAAAATGATTCGTTTTCTCTATCCGCACTTTGTAAGATAGCTGTAAAATTTTACTGAACTATACTAGGGTGTCCCATATTTTTTTCTGTTTTTAGTGCCTATTAATTAATGTATTTTAATTTTAATGATACTATTAAGAACATTTAGACAAGTATCATTTGAATTTTTTTATAATCACATTTAGAGTAATTACCACTCACAGAAGGTCTTTCATCGTTTGTCCTCATTCTAATTTGTTTTCTTATTTCTATTTTTAATCATGATTATTTGAAAAAGAAAATATTAATTAAAAACTCATACTAATTGAAAACTCATCTTTGGCAACTCAACCAGTGATCGAAAACCTTAATCAATCAACTCGATTGTGAATGTTCACTAATCCGGATTTTGAGATAAAAATTTACATTTATTTATTTTTGTTACTGTTTCCATAATTGGTTTAATATTCCATACCGGCCCGCGACACAATTCCATAAATGTAGACAACTTACAATGAACCAAAAAATCAAATAACGATTTTCGATAATTTAAAGTTAATAATTAGTTAATTAATATAAAAAATAATTTTATTATTATTATTAGCAAAAAAATTTTTAAACATGCGTTAATTTTTTTTCATATAATAATTTGTTTAATTTTTCATACAGTTACCTACTATTCTTAGAATCGTGTCTGAACTCGTTACACAGTGCAGAATAGTGATAATTTTTTGTTAAATTTTCTCAAGTTTCTATGTACATGAGATATCTAACGTATATAAGCTAGAAGCTAGAACCGCACTGGATACATGCACACATCCAAGCAGCGTTCGAATATCGGGGTTTCATTGTATATATATATATATATATATACATATATATATATATATGTGTGTGTGTGTGTGTGTTTCGTGTTCACGTAATACTTACGTGAAATTATGGCATAATTTATATCTGTAGCCCACGGGACTATTTTCAAATGCTCCATGCGGTCCGCATTGAAAAAAGTTTGGAAACCCCTGTTCTACACGAATACCATCATTCCATCGTTATAGAAAAAAATAAGTTAAAGTCAAAGAAAGAATCCCAAAGTAAAACTGAATCTCAACTAATAAAAAATAAATTATACCATAAAAATTAGTTTTGCCTGAAAATAAATATCAAATATAATGAAATTATATTGACACATTTTCTCGTTTTTCGACAATTTTTTGTTAATAAATTACACGTTTCAATCAGAATTTTGATATAAATTATATTATTCGTTATTAATTTAGTTTATTCAATAATTTCTATTCAAAATTAATGATGTTTTATCAGCAATATGAATTCTATTTTTGGATATTTATATTGAATTATATTATTATGTATTATATTATATTTTACTGTTATATCATTTAACATTATATTATATTATATACCTAAAAATGGAACACTGGTTCTTTTAATCTCTAAAATAGTTTTTTGTTAGTGTAATATCTTTTCAGAAGTGTTATTTTTGCGTATCTGAGTTGTGTGTGAGATTTATCTTTCTTTTCCTTGTTTATAAATCTTACTTTCGATGCTAGTCTTTTGTCTTTCCTTTAAACATTGACGAGTTTTATATAACCATGGTATTTGTATGCGTGGTTTACTGAAGGAAATTTTGAAATTTCTAATCATCTCTTTATCATTGTTTTTGTTTGTCGCTTTTTATTATACAAGATGAAGAATGAAGCTATCAAAGAAATTAAAGAAAGAGAATGGAAGATACGTGCTATATTTCCCCCCTATTATCTGTAGTTAATCCAAATCCAAATTATAATTATTAAATTTCCAAGAAAATTTAATTTCGAATTAACAATCGATAAAACGAACATAAATTCTGCATACAAATTTTTTATTGAAATTGGCCTACTTGCCTTGGAAAATATCTGAGAATTCGCTCACGTACCTTATTTCGACAATCTAAGTATTGTTATCAATTCCAATACGATTAATTTGGGTACGACAACAATTTAAATTGACCATTTGTTGATCCAAGACTTTTGATTCTATTCTATATCGTATTTAAACAGTATCTTTGTCCAATTGAACTTATTACCGAGAATTTTGATTTCCTTATTGTCACATCACAAATTTAAAGTGTTGCATCTGTTAGGGTTTCGAAAAATACATATGAACACTTTTGATAAAATTTTATGTAGAAAAAATTGTAAAATAATTCTTTTGGTAAAATTATTAATTTCAAATAAAATAATATTTAGTTTAACAAAATTTGGAATTGAAAATTAAAAATATTTTAGTCTTTGTTTTATTTTATCAAATTTCAAGGCTGATGAAAACTACTATATAAACAGCAGCAAATTTAATTTAGTTTGCCCAAAAATTTCTCTTAACAAAAAGTAAAACCCAGGAGGCAAGTAAAATTGTTATAAAGAATTATTTTTATTTATTATTCTTCTAAAATATTCTTTCTTTTTCAAACCATAAGTATCCTGTATGGGAGAAAAAGGTTTATTTTAAAACTAAACTATCGTTCCTTTTAGAGATTCACAGTTTTTACTGTAATCTGTTAACTCGTACGAAATATTGTTTTGTGTTTGTGTTCTGTCATCAAGAATTGAATTATTATTATTATTTTTGACTTTTTAATTTTTGTTATTTGAAATAAAGTTTCATAAAAGATTTTGCGTTCATTGTCTATATATTTATTTTGGAAGTCCTTACTGATTAACTGGAGTCAGATTAAAGATTAAAGATTTGTGTTTAAAAATGTAAATATTTAAATTAAAGATTTTTTAAAACCCAACACATCTGCTGCTTTAATTTGTGTTTTTCCAGTAGTAAAGTTAAAGGATTCCAATCGTCGTCTTTTTGTCTTTCATTCTATACCATTGATGATACAGTATCTTGGTTATAAAAAGCAATTATTTAACAGAAATTGATGCCAAATTTTGTTACAGAATGTTAATACATGAAAAAAATAGAAACATAAATGTCATAAAACACAAAAACAAAAAACACAAAGTGCGAAAAATTGACTTGTTCAAACTCTTAATGCTGAAATCTTTTACGTATTAAAATTTCAAGGTGTAAATTTTGATTAAACAAAATTTTTGAAGTTGATATCTTCTTTTACATCCTCGTGCAAGTAAATAGGGACCTCTATGTCGGCTCTTTCTATCATTGTGAAGCAGAATTCACAAAGCGTTGAATTGTTCACCCACTAATAGGGAACGTGAGCTAGGKTTAGACCGTCGTGAGACAGGTTAGTTTTACCCTACTATATAAACCGTCATTACAATAGTAATTCTGTTCAGTACGAGAGGAACCACAGATTCGGATCACTGGTAAATGTGCTTGATGGAAATGTCAGTGGCACGAAGCTACGATCCGAGAGATTAAGATAAGGACTTAAGGAACATTATTACTTGTAATCATTTAAGAAAAAACTGAAAATCTTTGATACACAAAAAGAAGTTCTAGTTACTATAATATGGAATAATGTTTCTCTTTCTGAACTTTTTCAAGGAGAGTACATGGATGAGTATATTTTACATGAGTAAAAGATTGTTGAATTGTTCAACACTGATTAACTCATGAAAAAGGCACAGCTGAGGGTCAATGATATAAGTAGTACAAAGTATATATCCATATATATATATGCATTTACAGTGTACAAATTATTACATTGCACATCTAAATGTATGTACAGTACATGTACCCTTTGTCCATTGTACACTACGTAAATTAAAAAAATTTAGATACTCAGACTGACTCTGACATTTTTTATCATACACAATATAAAGAATGAGCCGATTTTTTAAATTTATGATTTAAATAATTTAATAAATTATCAAAATGTCTACTGACAAATTGTCAGAAGAAAATATTATATATGTTATTATATATATGTTATTATTACTATTAATTTATTATCTTTAAAGATTTCAATAAATATTAAATATTTCAATAATTATTAAATTTCTATAAATACGAAAATTTTGTTTAAAATGAAAACAATAAAATTTTATACTTTTTCAGTTCACTTCTTTTAATAATAAATATATTATGCCTCGTAAATGACATTGTCATTTAGGACAACTCTTCATACTCCGCTATAGTTACGTCGACCGAGTACCAAAGTTTAATAGACCGTAAGTCTTGTCTTTTAAGGCTTTTCCTGGCGTATCCGTGATGAAGCATATAATTATGTTAGAAATAGAGCCTTGTAAAGCGTCCTTTGCTGTATCTAATGTGATTCGTGTATTAAGATGTTAATGAAAATTATTGATGCCTTAAAAGTGTGACATATCCATCAGGCTTTGTAACATTAATGTTGTTTTTAATAAATTAGAAGTAAATCTTTTCATTCTAAATGTTATATGAAGAAAGTAAATTAATATTCTTTTTCGCTTTTTCTTAGGGTTGTTTCGCGTCCACTCATTGTCGGACGCAGAAAGTCCAGTATAATCATGGATTGCAGTAATAAAGATGGCTCAGGGATCTTTGGCCGAAATGAATTCCTATCACTGCTTCAAAACTTTTATGAAATGTCTATTTCCTTTTAATTTCCGGTGTTTGTATATCAATTTGAGACTTTAATCCGAATATTAAATTAGTTTCACCTAGCTATAATTTTTCTTCAAAAAACATAATTACACAAGTCTGCATCTTATACAAGAAAAATTAATATATTAATAACGTAATAATAACATTTTGTAATGCCATAATATGAAAAAAATAGTAAAAATGTTTCATTATGATCACTTTTACATTTCACAAGGGTGTAGTGGACTTCTTTTTTCTTTTATGACTTTTCTTATAATCTCTCACCAAGTTCCATAGTTAGCCTTCCATCATTCCTGATAACGTTTCTCCATCAACTTTATGTTTTGATGAAACCTCTCCTCATGGAACTCATTACTAGCACCTAGAGTTTCTGAAAAGAAATCAGGATAGGGACATTCCACAACCCGAGATTTGATCGATGACAAACAGTTCATCCACAAGATTATTGTAGTTTAAAAGTTTTTTACTGACCAGAAAACCATTAATAACATTCCTGAATGTCATATATGTTCTTCTTTCTGTCCTATTCCTTTTCCTAGCAAAGTTTCTGATGCATACAGTTTCTTCATCTGTGGATTAATAAATACACGGCCTCCACTTTGGTATCAGAAAGTTTGGGAAACATTGACATTATATTCTTGAAACAATCATCTCACGATCTAGTGTTGTAACGAACTCTTTTATTAATCCCAATTTTATGTGTAGTGGAGGAAGAAAAATTTTGTGGATAGGAACAAGAGCTTCGTGTTGGACTTTTAACTATCCAGGATATAACTCCACTCTAGGTGACCAATGTTTCACAGTGTCGTGAGTAACGGTATCTCGGCTATTCTACAAACCCAGGAAACATGAATATTTAAAGAGCGAATACACTATGGAGTCCAAGTAGAAGCCCCAAAAATTTAAAATATCCTATACATGCCATTATAATAATAACAATTGATCTTCAACAGTAAACGCTACACGTTTTTATAGTTTTCTTTCAAATAAACGATATGAATTGATGGATATTGATTTCCGTTCGAAAGTAGTACCACTATTAAACGAACACTTGAGCTATCAAGGAATAAATACCACAGCTAGGTTCTTTCGTAGTTCATATCTCCTGAAATAGTCCCCCTATATCCGAGCAGAAACAAAGATACTCTTCCTACAAAAAGAATTAGACATATGTACCGTTTTCGATCTTTGGGAATTATTGCGTTATTAGCAAGAAGATTTCATTCTTTCAGTCTTGAAACTAGGAAGAATCTCTAGGAAGATTAAAATCTTGTCCTAAATCATCGATTTCTTCCTGATTTGGAAAATTACGTTCAGCTAGTTACTTTGATGAAAAATCATCATCATCTTCGTTATCATAGTTATCAAGAATATCATGTTTGTCATCGTAGACTCTGCCAACATCCTTGAGAGGAACTGGATTATGATGATATTTGTTATATTCAAACGGGTGCAATAGAAAATACTACATCAGGATAAATCAGCATCTGTTTATCTTGTGATTTTTGTAGGCTGATAGATATACCATACAAAGGAAGCAATCATCTTTGAGATTTTTAGGCTCTCTCAAGAGTTCAGGAAATAGAAAATTACATGCATTTACGTTCACTACTCATTTATCCCTCAAACATTGACTTCCAGCAACCACTTATAACTATTCTACCATTGTAATCAGTACACCTAATTGGGAATAGAAACATGAACAATTTCAATGAAACAAATTTACAGTTTGGCGGTGTAATTGTCCTCCAATTTCTTAACAAATATTTAGATATTTTAATCTTTAATTGTTTTTTTTTAATTTTACCTTTTATATTTTAGATTCCACAAAATTTCATGAAGATTGCGATGCATTAAATATCGGTAAAAGTAATAAATACCAAAAGATAGAAAATGTCTTTGGTCTCTACTTACAAAATTAACAAAAGGCACATTCATGTGGTAGAATTGAATAACTCTGAAAATGTTTCTAATTCTTTAAAGGAGACAAAATTAATATAATTATTCATTTATATATTTTTACTCAGACACCAGTCAAGCATATCGTAATCATTTTTTTGTTCGCACATCAATCTGCAATCATACAGAATATGTAGTTGATGAAAAAAATTTTATTTATTTAATTTTATGCCCCCCATAAACTTATCACTCTATATTTAAAAATCACAACTGAATATTTAACCATTTAGAGTAAGGTGTCTAATTTATAGCATAAATACTGAAAGGGTCACTAAAATTGTTTTGTTTAAAAGTTTGAATAATAATTATTATAAAATTATTGTTCCAGATCAAAAATTATTAAAATTAAAAATGAAAAATTGAAATTGGAATTTTGAATTCCTATTTCAATACTTTATATATACAGTAAATTCCGATTTATTGGGACATATCAGGACTTGGGCATTTTGTCCCAAATAAGAGAATATCGCGTTATTTTGCAATTTAATTTATTCTATTAACCAATAATGAACAAATTAAATAATTATGGACAATCAGAGTGTTGGAGCTCTTTGAGTAACTTACTCTCCGAGACATCAAAAATATTCAGCTATTTACTGGTTCGCTTGCTCTAAGATATATCCTTTAATAGAATGTTCTCATAGAGTTGCATAGTGTTTTTATTTCTATCCGTGTTATTGTGTTTACGACAGGGTGGTACCGCCATCACTTGACAATAATTAAGAAATTTATATATTATTACTAATATACAACACTGTATATAGAATTATAGATGGAATGCATTATTTATTTATTTCTCATGATTTGGAGTTGAAAAGGTCAGGTCAAATGTTTTCAAGTTCTTAAAATATTT
This sequence comes from Girardia tigrina, assembly GCA_001938485.1. NCBI lineage: Eukaryota > Metazoa > Platyhelminthes > Tricladida > Dugesiidae > Girardia > Girardia tigrina. The sequence continues at coordinate 7,702 of MQRK01233778.1, read as the reverse complement.
GGGTCCCTGGGACGTGCTGCCTCTGATAAAAATGATTATTTTTTTCATTTCAGATTGACAAGGATCAAAGATATGATCGATCAAGTAAGCTTTTTTTAACTAAATAAAATGAAGCTTTTTTAATTTCAGATTCCAAAGCTCAGATCAATTAGGTAAGTTTTTTTTCAATCAATTAATCTTAATAATTATATTTTTTTATTTCAGATTATAGCCCAAAATCAATTAATGTATTTTTAATTAATTAATATAATAGATATTTAATAATCATTTTATTTTATTTCAGATCGCGAGAAGTTTTTCCAAGTTCTTCTTGAGTTTGACATGGATCTTGATCGAGTAATGCCTCCAATTCTTTGTCTTCAAACTTTTTTGATGGACCTGATCGCTCTTTGTCTTTTGTGTCAAAATCGCCACTTTTAAATCGTGCAAACAACTGCTGACATACTCTAACCTGTGGAGCATATTCAGAATAAGCTTCTGAGAGTAAACAATGTGCTTCTGTTGCACTTTTCCTTAAATTAAAGAACAAAAGCAAACCTCCCCGCAAATGTTGTTTTGTTGGAACGTAATTTGACATTTTGACTGTAATAAAAAAAATTTTGTGTGTTTACTAAAATTCAATAAAATTGACTATTGACTACATAAATAGATATGAGGTTAGTAACAAATTCGAAATGAGGTAACAAATATGAAATGAGGTACCAAATACAAATATAAGGTTATTTCGTAACAAATACGAAATTAATTAGTTGTACACCTAATATATATATTGATACAGAAAAGGTAATTTTATATTTTAGTATAAAAAACAATAATAATTTTAATGAAAAATTTTAAGAGTATTTGTATAATTTTTTGCTAACTCTAATATAAGATGTTTCACTTATTTCAAAATGATAACTCTCTAAGTAATGAATATATTTGAAAAAATAGTATTTTTTAGGAAAACTTGGCAAGTTTTATCATAGTATTACAAATTAAAGAATATCTATTATTTAATATATAATTTATTTTGATACTGTTTATTTCCAATAGCATAACTGAACATAAAATTCATTAGAAGTATTTTATTTTTTAATTACATTTCATTTCTTTGGTTCTTCGATTAAATAAATATCAAACAGTAAAATTATAAGAAAAAATATATATATATATATAATTTTTAATTTGTTTTTATTGATTGATGTTAATTTATTGTAAAATAAAATGATAATTATTATAAAAAATATTTCTTAACAAATATAGTTAAATTAAATGTAATCTTATTTTCGACATTTCCCCTTTCTAGGTTTTATAATGCATTTGGTACATCCTCTGTAACAGACATTTATCCCAACAAGAAGGATGCAGCAATGGGATAAGTATCGTCCCACCCCCCGGCAACTGTGTAGATCATATTCGGTTATACTTCATGTCGCGGAAAATGTCAACGAAATACGACAATTTCCGATTGATTCTTTTTTAATAAATAAAAACTGATTCTAATAAGAAATTGAAAATTTTTAAAGAGATTATAAAAACACTTTTTTGACACAAAAAATTGTTTACGATCATTTTGTGATGAAAAAAAACACATTACATTTTTATGGGAAATAAAATATTTTAGACTAGTTTTATATGAGGATTTTTATATTATTTTTCATTCATTAAACAATTTTATAAGCCAAATTTTAATACGTTTTTAACTGTAGTGAAAAGAAGGAGAACAGCAAGACCGCGGAATAGAGAATTTCCAGAAGATTTAAGAAGAAATTTTAAAGTCAGGAAAATTACTTGTTGGGCATGTCATGAAGAAGGACATGTTAGAAGAGATTATCCAAAGGTGACATGTAATCATTGCAATAAAAAAGGACACATAAGAACACAAAGTTATGAAAACCCGAATATGTTTAAGGAACGCGAGAAATGGAAACGAGATAATGGAAGAAATCGATGGGAAAATGATAGGAAAAATTACTCAAATCAAACATATAGAGACCAGCTGACATACACAAATAGGAAATTTTCATTAGCGGAATTGATTGCATTAGATGATGAATTGTATGGAAGAGATAACTCTTCAAGATGGGGCTATACCAACGAAACCAAATGAAAAGAAGATTATAAGACAGGAATATACCAGAGGATACAGATAATTCAGAGTTGATCAGGGAAACGAGGATGCACGATCACAGGGAGAGGTGATCAGTGTGCTTCATTAGAAAGTCAATGCAGATGTATGTTTGATTGTATGTATGAATGTGTGTGTGATTGTATATTTGATTGTATGTATGAAATTATTCCTCTACAAATGTGTGAATTAGATAGTTTGAATAAAGAAAATTATGAAAATGTGATAGCATGGATTTTGAAAAAGAAAGAAAGAAAAGAAATACTGCAACAGATATATTAAAAAAACTGATAAAGTTTGACATATATTATAAAAAATTGAAAGGACGACCAAGTGTAGAATTTTGTATAAAAGATAAAAATGTTCAGTGCCTTTTAGATACAGGAGTCCGAGTGAATGTCATTAAAGCGGATTTAATCAAAGGTATGAAAAATATTCAGATTAGAGAAACAAGAAAGCGTATTCACTGTGCGAATGACTCAGAACTTGT
>MQRK01233773.1:1451-14996 GCA_001938485.1 Girardia tigrina | reverse complement strand
ATATAACTCAAATATTAATTTATTTTTTTGAAGATGATGCAGCTATTCGGGAAATCAAATGACGGAAATTTTAGTGTCAAGAAAATATTTGAAATCGTTGCAATTATAGACGAAAAAAAAACAGAGAAAAGAAGAATCGGATCAATATGGTCTGAAGTTATTGAGAGGTTGTTCAAAACAACAGGGTACATGATGTACATAGAAAATGGTTTAACGATATTCAGTCAAAACATGTTTCAAGATAAGAGTGAATGAAGTTAAATGCTATGAATTTCATCAAAAAGGACATCTAAATGGCTAACAAAGAAAATCATTACAGTGCTGGAATCACCAAGAAACAGGTCAAATTAGCTTAAACTGACCTTATGGATAGTCATTGAGATGTATCTAATGTGGCGAAATAGATGAACTCGATGTCCAAAATGATTGATCAAATATGCGTTATTGCATAGATTAAAGGATGATGAGCTAAAAGCTCTAATGTCAAATACATTGTTTTGAACTAGTTAAAAGCATATTAAGTCACGGAAAAAAATAAAAAACCTTAAATTATGGAAAATGGTAACGGGACATAAACCCCCATGTCGGTTAGGATTAGGGTTATGTGTACATTTACTGATAACAATGCACAGTACATAAAGAAATATTGTCAGGGGGTTTTTGTCCAGGGGTTTTATGTCCTAGATCCGTGGAAAATATATGATCCCAATTCCGAGATTATAAACGGTTCTTAACACTGAATGCAGAAATGTACAATTCTCACTGTTAATAAAAAATCAAAAGCAACATTTAAACGGATGCTAAATTCGATGTTAAATTCAACTTAAATTATTTACAGAATAATGGAAAATATAATTTCTACAAGATAACAAAGATGAATTCAGTACATTTGATTTAATATACAATGTTTACATACTGATAAATCCAAGATGCAATATTTTATTTTGGTATTGTTTAAAAATACATTTCCAACTGCAAGTCATGTTGCTAGGTGGACCTTGTAAAAGTGATCTTTACATCAAAACGAAAATCTCGGAGATTATACAAGAGATAATCACCACAGGCAAAAATTGTCATTCGTTTGATTTTTCTCCACAATACGTTTTCCAACCAACATTAAATAGTTTTATTTTGGAAAGAGTAAAGATTTCCTTAAAATTCAACAAACTGTCGTAACAATCAGAAAATGAAGATTAAATTCGAAAATATAATTTTCTTTTATTAAAAATTGACTAAAAGAAAAGACATGAAACTTTCGAACGGACTATTTACCAATTGTAATAAACAATGTCGAAAATCATTACAACTACTAATTATGGTCATTAAACGTCAATAACTAAGATGCTTTCAATAATTTTTTAAAGTCTTCTAATAGTTCCAGGAAATATTGTTAATAAAATTTATCTAGTTTTAGTGTCATTAATATTACAAAACTTTCAAAACAAATTACAAGAAAATTGTTAGAAAATGTATATATTAATAAAACATGCAAGATAGTGAAATATTAGCATCAGCAGACACCAGTTGGCAAATATAATTGAACAAATTTTCAAACTAACATGATACCGGTCGACCGGCCACATTGGAATTGAACTGGGATGAAGATTGAGATACTTCTTTAAGGGCTTCATCATCAATCGGGTTTCCAATTTGAAGTCGGCGAACATAATTTACTGGAAAAAGGCCTTCTTGGGATGTTGTTAAATTACGCCCCATCCACCATTCTGGTTCATTTTTCTCAATCAATAGAATGATTGTGTTTTTTTCGAAATTCAATTCATCTACATTTTGAGCAGAATAATTGTACATTGTTATCAAATGTTCTCCTGGTTGAGAATCATTAAGTTCAATTACAGAATTTAGGGAAGTGCTATCGTTATTAAGCCATGATGACATAGGTGTCGGTGTTGTGCACGCCGGAGGAGTTAAACTACCGTCGTTGTACATTGAATCAGAAACTAAAGTTTAAAAAAGTACATTAATATACATATATAATTCAATTAGAACAGAAATTAAAATTTTGATATCATTAACATGATATTTTACTGTTTTCGCTTGTTAGGTATTTAAAACAGAAAAACAAAATATATTTTTGCATAAATAATAATTTTGAAAACTTCAAGGTAAAAAGACAGAGATTTGTGAGTCAATTATTACGAAACAATATTTTTCAAGATTTAAAACAAAATATTATACTACTACCAAAAATCATATATATTTGGATACGTAAATTAATTTTATTAAAAATTTAAAATTATAAATAATAAATATTTATCGGTATTAACCCTTCCTGTACCATGCTGTGTAACGCATATACATTACTTCTAATAACTTAAATATCTCTTTGTTAAATATCACAGTCGATGATCGATATTTTTCATGAATTTAGCAGATAAATTTCATTTATTATCATACATTAACTTCTACCATAAGCAATGTCAATGAATATTTCTATTTATATCGATTTTAAACCATTCGTTTCTGAATGTGTAGCTACTACACAACACGGTAACACGCGTATTTTTAGCACGGTATAGGAAAGGTTAAATATGAATTAATTTTACATTTTACGTTAATCTAAATATAATTCAAAAATACAAGTAAAAAAATTAAATAATAATAAAAATATTATTGTTTAAATGTTTGAGTTGATTGAATTTTCGTTTTTTAATATGGTTCGACGAAAAAAGATTAATACTAAAATTCATGAGAAAATATTTGCCATGTATGTTACAGGAAAACCAGCAAGGAAAATTCGATAACATTGAAAAACCTAAATATCATCGGAATAACTCATCGCCAAAACAATCGAGATGACAAATGTTGCCTTCCGCTAATGATAACATATGTTTGAAGAGGTTAATTCCTCAATATCATTGTGCTACTCTACAAGTAATCCATGAGAAATGGAGTATGTAAACAGGCATTTGTTCATTTCCGTCTACTTTTCTACATCGAATACGTGAATTCAATCTACCCGGTAAGATTTTCTTCATGAAACAAAAGCATTATGAACCTTTTTATCAGGTTAATAAAAAACCATTTCTGATACATCTTCAGAAGAAATAAAAACTTCAATGGACCAAAATTCATAGTAAATGGAACGCAAATGTTTGGAATAAAGTTATTTTTAGAATTTTTCTTTAGAATTGTTTATCTAAAAAAAGGAAAAATCGGTCTTAAGTCATTATTATAGGACTGTTTAATCTGAACTCTGAAATTTCCATAGAGTGTAATGATTTTGAGTTGCATGACAGGCAAAGGATTTGACAGTCTTCACTTTATAGAGGACACAATAAAGTCACATAGTACACCGAGATATTATGGGTAAATCTCATCCCATCTATTACACAATATTGTTACAATGAAGATTTCCTTTTTCAGCAAGATTGTCATACATCTAAATTTATATAAACTTGGATGATTAAAAATAATATTTCATGGAAATTGTCATCAGGAAGGCCAGATCTAAGTCTTAGAAAATGTTTCAGTAATTATGAAAAAGGAATTCTTAAAAAAATAATCTAAAAATAATATTTATTTAAAGATAAAATTTTAGCAATAGGGAATAGGTGATGTCTGGATTTATACAATTCAATGAATAGAAGAATAAAAGCAAAGTGCGATGTTACAGGATTGTAAATAGTAGGTATCCGAATTCTTTTGAATTGAAAAACAGATATCCAAATTATATTAATTAGAGAACAAATTTTTGAATGCGAATAAAATTTTTATTATTTAACTATTTTAATTGATTTTTTAAAAATTATTTTAGAATTGTATTTAGATTATTATATAATATCAAATTAATTCGTCTATAACAAGTATTTATTATTTATAATTTAAAATTTTTAATAAAAATTATTTAACCTGTCCAAATACATATGAATTTTTGTAATATGGTATATTATCCCTAAGACCGTGGTGAGGTTAAAAAGTCTTTAGAAAAAAAATAATTTATTAATTATATTGCTATTAGAGACTTATGACTTTTTTTCCGATCTTCGTATTGTACGATATTTAAATATTTTATAAAATGTATGATCATCTTATATAAATTCATTTTTCATAATATAAGGATGAACCAAAAGTTCTTTCTGAATTTTAAGGTATTTTTGTTTAATTTTTTTCTAAGAAATAAAGATATTTTATATACATGTGTTGGATACTATTTTAAACGTCTTGGATTGCTCTATCATATTAAAATTTGTAATCAATCGTTTTTAGACTTTTCTAACTTTTAGACGCATGAAAAAATATCATTCCAGTTCTTTTTGGATCACTCTGCAACATTAGTACAGCTTTTAGTGAAATTTTACGATTTTTCTTCTAGGTTGAAAATTTATAGTAAAAGAAACGTTAAATGATCTCACAAAACAATTAACCTATCTGTCATAAATGCAAATAATATTATCTTATTTTCTCATCACTATTTTTTTCTGGAACTCTTTAATACTATTCTACATATCCTAAGCGGTAAAGCGCTGTTATAGAGTCATTCTTTTTAAAAAAATTGCAGAGCAATTTCTCAGCAACTTTATTAGAGCTGTTAAACTTACATTTTATATACTATATGCCGTAGCAAATAGGGAGATTCACAACAATATAAACTAGGAAGTTGATTGAAAATTAATTAAAAATTGTCATCAAAAGTATTTGAAGATAGAAGTAGCCAAAATTTCAACGGATGAGATCTATTTTGAAAAATGGCGTTTTTTAACCATGTGATATTTCGTTCTATTTCTATGTTTCATAATGTTATAAGTTATAAAATGTTAACGATAAATTTTTCGGATTTTATGCTTTCAATATTGAGAAAGACTAACTTATAGAACTCAACCTATATAGTGACACGACCTTTTAATACAATTCCCAATGTTGTGGCGACCCCCAACTGTAAAATTAGAAATGCTAGTATCTCTCAATTACGTCACGAAGTACGCAAATTTTCTACATAGATGGCATAGAAATATTATGGTAAAAAACTAGGATGCAGTTGAAACATTAGAATACATACAAAAAATACATTTTTCAATGGTTTTAGGCGACCCCTGGCTAATCGTCATTCGACCCTCGACTGGGTCGCGACCCACAGGTTGAGATTCGCTGTTATAGAAGATCATTTCATGTATAAAAAAGGACTGAAAGTAATAGCTATAACTACTTATTTTGAAAGGCTTCGTAAAAACTTAATTGTTATTTTTCAACTCTTTTGATTTAAGTTAGTAGTAACAGTAGTAATAAATCATTGCTCAAAAATGGTCAGACAATAAGAGTCTCCTAGTTATTGAGTAAAGTCGGATGTTTTACATTAAAACCCTTTATTTTAAAATCAATGTGTTTATTTTCACATTCTGGAATGTTTTTTTTTAATTTTAAGCCTTAAACCTTTCAATCTTACAAAATCCAAATTGTAAGAATTGTTCTCGATAACAAGAAATCTCGAAAAATATAATCACTAAAATTAAATTGATACAATAACCAACATAATGCGCTATAAATATCTAAATTGAACACATTTCAAAGTATTTTAATGACATGATAAATATTATAACAAAAAAATCATGTGATGAACTTGTCAAATTAATTACAAAAACTAAGTATTGCTTTCATTAGCTTTACAAAACACAGTAAAATAAACAATTACTTTAAAAAGATAATCGATTTAATTCAATAATAATATAAAGGAATATATAGTAAATATATAAATAATATTCTCACTCACCAATAGATTGTGAAGAATTGATGATGCTGACATACTGGCCAGGAAACCATCCAATGCGGCGCTGCTGTCCTCGTTGCTAATATTAATGAATACCGCTATCAATCGATTACTAACAACAAGCAAAGTATTTTCTTTTTTCAAGCATTGATTATCGAATAAATAATGATTAGAGAACGAAATTGGAAAATTCCAAATCAAACAAGCGAAAACTAGAAATATTCGGATACGTAAATTGTCGGTAGAAAATATCGTTCCGGAAATTAGATTTTTAATGAGAAAGGAATATCATTTAATTTTCAATAAAAGGTTAATAGTTTTAACAAATCAACTGCAGTTAATTTTCAAACAAATAAATTTGCTGATGGGTGTAACGACAAATCTATCCCATAAAGTATCACAAGTTTGCGTTGATGCCATATAATTGTATAGTGAAGAAACAAACCGTCGCCTTCAAAATTATGTTGAGTAGCAATTCTCTCCTCAATCGGATATAAATAAGACTAAAGTATGGATAAAATCTATTTGGGAAATAAATTTCAAATTATAAATAATGAATTAGTTATAATTTAGGAAATGGAAATCAATGAAGCATTATTGACACAGTATAACAACCCATCATCAAATACATAAATTGGTATCGAATATCAATAATGCATCTTGATTTATGACTTAACTCAATAGAAAGATTAATTTTAATAATCGTAATCATTAAAATTCCTTTTATCTCGTATTAACACATTGAATGCTGAGTACGAGATATCTCGTACTCAGCATTCAATGTGTTAAAAAGGCAACAATGTAAACTTTTTTGTCCCACGCGTAGCGCGCGTAGCAGACGTTCGGTGCATGATGTCAACAGCAGTCAATGTGTTAACAATGTTCTATTCAATTTCGAAAGACTAACATTGCAGCTTATTATTTGGGTGACCGATATGGAAATCGCGGGGCCATTGACTATAGGTCAGGTCAGGCAATCTGTCTGCTACAGGGACCATGTAAACCTGTAACACCTGTCCCATGGTCGAATAGTTGGCGACTAAACCGGCCGCCTCACCCAGAGCAACCTTGGTAAAGAGGTGTGTGGACACCTAGCAGGATGAAAAACAAAACCTAGCATAGGGCGGATGAGCTCCTTGGAGCCAACGGCCATCCATACCTAGAGAGGAGATAGGCGCCACCAGGTTCCTTGCGTACTGAGACACTCAAATATATATGCAAACCCAAGCCATATGCTTGTGCATAATTAAGTGAACCCACGGCGCAAAGGTTACGGTACTAAAAAAAACATTCCAGCAGTATAATTTATGGGATTGTAAAACTTCAGTAAATGATAGTAATTAAGATTAGCTCAATCTCAAATAATAGGTATACGAGTTGTAACGTTTCTTCAACAGGATCGTTTTTAAATTCTATATTTAGTTACGTATATTAAGAACATTTAAACAAGTCTCCTTTAAATCTTTACTGCAATCACATTTAGAGTCAATAAGACTCAGAAGGTCCTTTATCGTTTGCCATCGTTCTAATTAGTTTTCTTATTTCTGTTTTTAATCATGATTATTCGAACAATTTTTCTAAATTAATTTTTAAAATATTTAACCTCTAAAAAATATTAATTAAAAATATTAATTTTTACCATTTTTCAATAAATTCCAAAATAATAAAAATGACATCAAATTATTAAAAATACATTTAATTTAAATTTTACTAAAAATTATTAAACTTAATTTTAATTCTGAAATTAAAGATATGAACTTATAAAATGATTATTTTAATTATGTTCGAATAGTCAATCACTTTAAACTTAATAAAAAAATACCGATTTCCATCTGGGTGGGAGAATCACCATTCTAAATTCAACATACTTAAATCAACATACATCATCCATACATTTACASATTCAAACAATTTAAAATATTCCTCACAATGTATTCATTTCTTGAAATCGGCTGTCATTGTATTGATTTCAATTGATAAAAAGAAGAAAGATCTGTAAGTTAATTTCCTGTTACAATCTGTAAACTCTGATTCTATTACTAAAATAGACCAAAATTTACTGCCCAGCATCCTTGGAAAAAACGATAAAATTTTCAAACATGATGGAATAAAGGTCTTTTTGACTCTGGTGACATCCATCAGTTTTTGGTAAAAGCAACGTAAGCACTGCAACATTTCAAAGTTCTTAGTGTGTTCTTGCACCTTTTAAAACAACAGAGGGAGTTGATTTCTTTCCATCTGCTATAACAGATAAGCAAACAGTAAAGTAAATTTATTCTTCACCCGTTGAAAGAACTAACTCTAGACATTTTTTCAAACGACGTACTTACTGGAATATTAACCAACATAATCGTTTCATCCTTCTTCCCAATGTAAACGTATTCCTCCATCTTTAAGTTTTAGTCATAAAATGTTAATAGCATTGGCGAAGCATTCATTTGAAAAAAATACAAAAATCAAACTATTGATTCCATTCCTTAATTCTACTCTCAGAAAAATTCAATTGCTTTCCACGTAGTCTATGTCCGATACTAATAACCAATTTATCACTTTATATTGCCAGTTGAATACATCTTTTTCATGATGCGGTTTAAAAAATTTGAAAAACATTTTATTAAAATATTTGATTTTTATTTTTTTAATCTTTTTATAATTAATAACATTTTAATAAACGGTATTTATTCGAGAAAATACAAGAAATCATTTTCGGAAATACGATATTCTACGTAGTAACTTATTTTCTACCTACTGGTGCCCGTAATTTGTGAAGTTTTTATTTAATTTTCGAAGAATAAAAACTTGAAAACTACAAAAAAAAGGAAACAAGTGTTAAGAAAAAATAATTATATTTACTCGATAAAAAATATTTAATAATAGAAAAGACTGCTTAATGATTACCTGAATTTCGCCTCTCCACCATCCACTTGAAGACTTCTCTCTGATTTGAATCAACTGACCCACTTGTAAAGGTATCTGTTCTGCACTTGTTGGATTGAAATCTATGACAACCTTAGCTATTTCGGGAGTTGATGCGCCATTGGAGCTTTGTTGGTTTGTAGGCTGAGGATAATACAAACTTGAATTATTGTCAACATCCGAAATTGTCTAAAAAAATCAGGAACTAGTTAATATTTTAAAGTCTCATTATTAATAATAAGCTTGAAAAAAAATCATTGTCTCAATTTCTTTTTACACTAAAGTTAGTTTGGACGATTAATGTTTTACTCAGACCATTAAAATATATCTTAATAAGTGTTTTCCAACATTTTTTGTATTTCATGCACTTAAAAATTAATTAATGAACTTCTGCACTCCTTTCAAAAAAATTAATAATGTTTGTTGTTTGTATGCTGTTTAGATTTGTGACTCTCCTACTCAGATGGGATTGATATGTTTATTGATTGATTATTTGAATCTAATGAAATTAATCTAATGAGATTAATTTTAAGTACTAATTAATTAAAGTTTTATAATTATGAATTTTAATAATATTTTTAGTAAACGATTTTAACTTATTAAATTTAATATATTTTAAAAATTAATGTTCACTTAAAATATTACACAATGCCTTTTTCATCCAATAAACATATAAGAAATTAAAAGTTAATATTAAAAAATCTCTCATTCATTGTTTTTTTTAGATTTGAATACATAATCAAAAAATATATCAATCAAAGAAAGATGCTGTCTGAAAATTGTTGTGAAGAATCTATTTGTGTTGTCAATAAATGTTTACATTCAAATTGTGATGTATATATATTCTTATACTTCATAAAATCAAATATACGTCATATAATATAAATATAATATACTTCATAAAAATTTCATGTTAATGAAAGAATAAAAAATAAGAGTGAAACAAGTCTTACACTGTAGGGATTGGAATTTATTGAACTAACACTGATAGCACTGTGTTGACTAGCATTCATCATATCTACATTGGATTCAGTCACTTCATCATTCGGGATCCCATCAGAAAACTTGGAAGACTCATTTGTCGCTAATTCCTGCCAAAGAATTTATCATAGAAATTCAATTCATTTTAGATTCATAGATTAATAATAATTTATTAATAATTAAAATATTACAATATTAAAAATAAATATTATTTCTTTAAGTAAATAACGTTTCTAGTCAGAACAACGAATTACAGCTGCCATATTGGCAGACCCGGTAAAATAATCCGATTTTTCAAAGAAATGCTGAAATAGAAATTCCAGACCAACAAATGTTTAATCAGACGTCTTAAATTAAATTTTGAATATTTTTACATAGTGCAAAAATTGAATAAAATTGTATTCGGTTGCAATGAAATTATTTTAATTGTAATGAAAATAATTAAATAATATAGAATCACATTACACCTTAGACTTGTATCTGCTTTTAACTTGTCTCAGATTAGTTTAACAAACACTTCCATAAACTTATTATCTATCGATTTATCAAATAGTACATAATCAGAGACTCAGCGAAAGAGGATTTGTGCCTCTTCTATTTATACTGATCGTCAGTTAAAGAATCATGATAAAAATTAAAGTACCTTTCCTACAATTTTGAAAATGTAATAAAGTAAGAAATAGAAACCGAGTTTTTTTAATGTATTAGGTTGATGCATAATTATTGAGGCTTTTTGTCAACAAATTTTATTCAACAAAAAAAATTAAAATATTAAGACAACGAATATACAGTCACCTGATTATTCTTAAATGTACAATCTTTCAATTTCATAAATTATTTCCCATTTGCTTGGCTAATAGTCAATCTCATGGGCAAAGAAGAGACAGTTCTTGGATGCAATCCACTCTTTGACATTGGTGACTAAGTCATACAAATCGTAGTTTTGATGGTTTGTCAGTTTTTCATGGAACGATTGACGTTTCGTCTGTGGAAGCTACGGTCAGTGATCATGGCCGATGTGAGAGCAGCTTTCATCCCTTATTTTTTATCGATTCTACAACCCTATGTTCTACATGATAACGGGCATTATCGTGGTGGAAGACAAGATGATTCTTTTTTCGTAATCGTTTGGCATCGATTCAGCGTGAAAGCGATCAAACATAGCAAGATAAACGTCACAGTTAATGTTGAACTGCCATTTGCCATCTTAAACTGGAATGACGCTCATCGTCGTCATTCCAAAAACAACAAATGTCATATGAAATGATTTCCCAGTGAATGAGGCCACTGATGTCCTACCATACATATCACATAACCGTCTTATAGTAGACATCTTTTATTATTCCTTTTTCAGAAACACCGAGCGACAAGCAAACCTTTTTTCGCGTTTTAAAAGAGTAGCCATGACTCATAACATATGACGAGATTTTTCAGAAATGGAGTTTTCTCATTTCCTAGCAACGAAACAGTGAAAATGCAGAAACTTTCGGCTTTTTCGATGCCGGAGAAATTGCGTGGAATCCATCCAGACAATTTCTACACCATTTTGAACTTTTTGAGAAGACAAAAGATCGTGAATTGGTTGATATCGAAGACGTGGGTTAGCATTCGTTTTGTCAGGCTTTCGTCCTCTTTCACGACCGTAAGAAGGACTGGTTGTCGTTTTCCTTCTTTCGAACCTTTTTCAAAGTAGTACAGTTTCATATGAAGAACATTGTTTTCAAAAAATATTTTTATTAACTGAAATAAATAGAAAAAAACAAAACACTAATTTTTTCAACGAAGAAAGGGCACAAAAATACTACGATAATTATACATCAATACAATCTCAATTTTTTAACTTTAAATAAATTAAAAAGTTCTTTTAAAAGTATGCAAAAAATAATAATCTATTAATTATAAAACGTAGTATATGTTTAGAGTGAATAAGAAATAGATGAAAATAGAGTTCAACTTTTTCAATGAGAAAAGAAAGAGGTTCAGAAGAATATACCCTTTGAACATAATTCCATTCAACATATGATTAATCATCAAACAAATATGTGCAAGTAACGAACTAAATGATCAAACCATTATAAATTAATTATCTAACTACTCTCACCTAATTATATGCAAGATAAAAAAGAAAATAGTAATATGATACCAACTACTTAAATGATAATGAACCAGTAGTAACAAAAAGACAAGATGATCAAATCGTATTATTTTTCAAACATTAGACGGGACGCTTCATATTAATCATGAACCTCGCATTGTTTTCCAGAATTTGGAAGACTAATAAATACCCCACGACATTAAAGAAATCCATAGTTTTATTTAAAGACAGAACAGGACAGAATAGGATTTAATTTGAAACTAATACTATCAATCATTTCATATATTTTCTATATACAGATATATCTACCTACAGTCAGAACATTTATGCATAAAAATGTATTTTCGACTATTCGTCTATTTAGTCTATTCGTCTCTTTGTATCAAATTCTCTCAATCACCTCAACTGATAACCAAAAGTCAGTATTGATTAAAGAGAGAGAGAGAGAGAGTTATCCACTTATTTAGCTAAAAGCCTTCTTCCTCGTGAAGAAGATCCTTTCTTCTTATGGCAATCAAATCAACGCATATTTCCTAAAATAGAATCTATGGTACGTGTTCGACTTCTTCCAGAAAATGCAGAAAAACTCATCTTTTTAAATTTCTTTTCAAATTTAATTGACATTTGCTTGACTCATGAACTTTTTAAATAAAATTTAGAACAGTGTTTCCTAACCTTCTTTATGACATGTCCCACACAAGTCCACCAAAAATTATTCTTGTTCCCTCCACTTGCCCTTCCTTTTCTCAGGAATATAATTATAAATAATTTTTGATATTGCGAAATTGATTGTTCACCGAAGTAAAACTAGAAAATTGTTAAGAAAAAACAGCAAATTTTCAAAATATATGTATTAAGAAAATGAAAAACTTTGAAAATGAAAAATACTTACAATTAAAAATTATTCAGTTTTATCTAAAAATTTTAATTAAAATGTTTTAAAATTTTAAACTTGATGAATATTAAAATCTTGTATTATTTCATCTTATAAAATTATGTTCAGAAAGCTGTACTTTCTTTGACAACTTCCGCAGCGGCCGATATCGGCATGATAATGTTATTACATCTAAATTATCATTTTCGAATTAGGGTTTTACAATCAATTTCAGAATAATTAAATTTTTTTTCAAAAATATTTTTTTATATTGTATAAACTATCATTAAAAATAAAAACAGTTCCAGGATTACACTTCTTAACTCACACTTTTGGATATACCCCAACATCTTATTTCTTAGCATCATTATTAGTAACATTATTATTCTTAACATTATTATTTCTTAACATTATTATTAACATTATTAACATTTTATTCCAACATCTTAACACAGTTATTTCATCAAACTTCCCATTTATCAACCCTCTCAACTGGTTTTCGTTTCTAACATTTCCAGGTATCACCAAATTTTTCAAAACAGAAAACACATTTTCAATTTGGTGATACGTGGAAATGCTAAAAATGAAAACAAAATATTTCAATTCTGATCAGAGTAACGGTTTTGTTGGCGTACACTGGCAGTGGAAGGATCCATCTATTTTAAAAGTACATAATGTCTAATTTCCAGAAAAATCAATTTGTTTTAAGATTTATATTGCTATGTTAAAAGAAATGTAATAAATATATTTAAAATAACTTAAATTTAGTAAACAAAAGATTGTGATCCATAATATATACTTTTATTATCTTAATTTAAAAATAAATATACTTCGAAATTGTTATGAGAACTCACACATTTGTCAGAACATTTATTATATTCACAATTTTTATCATCTTCATGATGATCAACAGTAAGGCTTTCACTAGATTCCATCAATCAATTTTTCAATATCTCT
>MQRK01233770.1:49705-66527 GCA_001938485.1 Girardia tigrina | reverse complement strand
TACACCCATTACATGTATATTTATAAACAAGATCGGAGCACAAACCGAGAGGAGTGGGAGATTTATTACTGAACATATCACGAATTTTATATGATTGGGAAATAATTTTTAGATTCACGTGTGAGGCCTTATTAATAAGATCCATGGATCCAAAAATTAATATCCAAGCTTCACACTCAACTTCTCTGTTAAACATTTTCAAATAGAGCCTTTATTACATGATTGATTGCATAATCGCCTTTCTCATATATAAGCTGCAAAAAGCCAGTGTTAATTTAGTCTGAAGATGGCGAGTAATCCGCCGAAATTAATTACGAAAATAAATTGTGAAAAATGACGTTCACTTTTTAATAATGAATATCAATTGCCATTATTTCTCTTAATTTTCGAATTTTACTCATTATTGATATATTTTTATACTGTCTTGTAAATGTTCTGTCAATATATTCTTTCAATTTTTTTCACTCCAAGACCTATTCATTTTACAGTTTTAATTAGTCATGTTAAAATAATGAAATTATTAATTATGTAATTATGAAATTATATAATTATGAAAATTATTTATTATGAAATGTAATATTGATTGTGAAGACAGAGATATATGTAGTTAAAAATATTCAGAAAAAAAGATCAATGTTCTATGCATCTTCAAAAATTTACATTAATATTGTGATAATATTGATCAAGAAAGACTAAAATATCAAATATGAAGATAATAATATATATTTCTTGAAAAATAAAAATATTATAAAATGTTCAGACTAATTCATCATGCTCTAAATGAGATATTTTAACTGAGAATAAATACAAGTTCATAGAAGTAATTAATTTTAGATAAAGCCAAGTATTGTCAGAAAAAACAACCGATTCATTTAACTGTTTTAAAAATCATAATCATGTTACCAAATTATTGATTGAAAAGAATTGGTGTTTCGAATGTGAAGATATTATGAGTGACATTATTCATGTGATTATTTAATTATTAAAAAAGGGTATTTGTTCTTGTATAAATGATTCTGAGTAATCCTTATTAAATTCTCTACTACTTTTTTAATTTATTATTTAAATTATCTTTATTATCTTTATTATATTTAGCTTAACTACATTATGTAGTCAAGCATAAATTTCATATGATAAAAAATTAAATAAATATTCATATTAAAATAAATATTCATATAATAATATTCATATAATAAATATTCATATAAATATTCATATTATAAAAATTTAAATAAATCAATGAAAATTGATTTATACATTCACAATTAAAAATTTATTATTAAAAATTTACGATTAAAAAAAACTTGCCTGACAGCAGAATTGTTCTACCTCAAAAGAAATTAAAGAATATTTATCTATCGTAACTCAATCCTAGATTGTCCTACCATTATTACTGTCTCTCAACAAATAAATTGGCATTGTACTCCTCGAAGTTTCGGTGTTACAAGACTATAATATAATTAAAAATCGAATCTCAATCCCTCTCCAAATCCAAATACCAATCCCAATCCAAGTCTATCTCAAATCCGTTGTACGCATTCGAAGCTTCAGTTTTCAAGGACGATAGTACAAAGTACATATATTTTTGTCATATTTTTTGTTCTCAATCAGCTCCTTTTCTTTTAGTGTGATACTTAACTGTTAACATTTTTTTTCCTTCATTATTATGTGTTTTAAATTATATATTATCAACTAAACTTTTATTTTTTAGTATTATTGTATAATTAAAAATCACTTAAAATACCTAGATTGGGATTTTAGGTGATTTTTACAGTTCTAATGTAGCAAACAAAACTAAAAATGTATTTTTGAAAACTGGGGATGGAGAAAATTTTAGATGATTGACCGAATCTAAGGTATATCTGCCGTTAATTAAATTAACTAATTTTTATGTTTTTAGTAAAATTCAAAATGAGTAATTTAATAATAAATGAGCGAAATTAATATTTAATAAGTAAATTAAAAATCCGTTTTGGTGATGGCCTTTGCTAAAGTCTGTATTAAATAAATAATTATTAACTTTTAAAAAAGAAACTTTTAATTAGACAATTAATTGTTAAAAAAAATCTGATAGTTATTTTTAAAAAGTTTAATTATTTTTTCAATGTTTAAAAAAATTGTTTTGATGAAATTATAAAAAGTGGAATCACCGCACAATTTTTTAAATAAAATTATTGATGAAAATTGATTAATTGACAATGTCGAAAATTAATATCAAGATAAATCGACCACTCTCAAGTGGTTGAGAGTGCAATGGCAAACTGTGTCGAGGTTAAACCAGATGGGACCAAGTTAATCGGGTAGTACGTCAGATAACCAAACAAGAGGTAAATTCACATTCTGCACCAAAACTACAACATCGTTTTGCTTTCTCCGCACAGTCGATGTCTCCTTTATGATAATTTTGAGCATATTCAAATGGCTGCCCTTTCAAGGATAAAACGTGTAAGTTTTGTCGAAAATGGGTCACTTTGACAAAGTGTGTTTTAAAAAGTATGGCTTTCCAGGATATTTACGAAAACCGCGAAACATGACTACTCGTCTTTGTCAGACGTGTCAGTGAAAAACAGACAGCAAGTTATCATGCCCATAGACGTCAGAAATGTTCGCTAAAAATTCCTTCAACTGTGTGTGAGGTTGAAGAATCAAATGATTCGTATTTTATTTATATTTTGTTTGAACACAGCGAAAACAATCCATACTTTGTTTGACAAATCAGTTACCTTAATGAGTCTGCAAAAACAACACTGACCGCGTAAGGAGGATTCTCTTTGAATGTTGTAGACGAAAATAATTGTGTTTTATTGTAGTTGATTCATTGTATAATCCACCTACTTTTCTGTGCAATAATTCGACTTGCAACTCGTTGGGTATTTTTGCCCTTAGCAAAAGGGTTATTAATTCAATTAGATTCACGTGGGACGAAGAGTTTGGAGAACTTTTCAATGGAGTTGGCTGTATTGAAAAATACAAATGCAATTTGGTGATTGATCAATTAGTTCCAGCTCGTCATATTTCACCACTTCGGGTACCTCCAACAACTCTTGGGGCAATAAACGTACAATTCTTTGAATTTGAAAAACACATCAGAAAGTTACCCAAGTGGAATAATAATAATAATAACTTAAAACCTTAGTGTTATCTTCTTTTGGAACGGCCGAATACAGTGAAAATAAACCCGAAATTTCAAAATAAATAAAGCAGTTTCGAAAATTTATTTAAATCAACAATTTGCTACTTTTTGAATTTTCACCCAAACCTCTGAATATTAAAACAATTTATTTTCATATATTCAGTTATTTTTGGAGGAACCAATTTATTTAAATTACCAACCATATATAGTACAGATATTTATATAAATAAAAATAGTTTACTTATTTAACTTAATTATTTTGATGAAATTTTCTTAAAGAATTTTCTTAATGAATTTACATTATTATTCATTAAAATTAATTTAATTAATTCAATTTAAATTCCACGCGGAATCAACTAAATTAATTTAAATTAAATTAATTATCCATCAAAAATTTTAGCTTCTAATTTAATCCCTAACACTTAGTTTAATGAAAGTATATTACTGAACAAAACGTTTCGAATGCATGGAAAGGAAATGTTTACTTTAACGAAACACGAAAAATGATGATGACAGTGTCGAGAGATAAGTTAAATGTTTGATACCAAAAATATCTCGGATAATAGGAAATATTTTTTAGTTAATGATAAATGACAATCTTGCTTGAGTTGGATCGGGATAAGAATCTGAAATGTTGTTGGTTTGGAGATTAAATTGGCTAAGTAGTGAGTATTATCATAAAATAATAGAGAAAAATTGTTTCTTTTAGTCGAAATAATTAGTACCTGGCTTTGATTGAATAATAAATATAATTCCGTTGGCTGGTGATAGGAAGAAATTGTATTCTAATGAGAATTACTAATAAATTGTCGTGGTTAGGAAATTGTTGTTCAACTGGCGCAATTAATTATTTTGTTTGAATTTTTAAATATTTCTATTATTTTTATTTCTATTATTTTATTGATTTTTTATTTCTTGTTTATTTTGTTTTAATTTCATTATTTCGTTATTCTTAGTTCAATTTCATTTCTTTAACTTGAATAATTATTATCATTAATTATTATTATAATTATTATTATTATTATTATTAAGATAATAATGCAAATAAATATATTTGTATTTTTGCGTTAATATAAATTAAATATACCCACTATAAACACGAATAACTAGTTTTTAACAGTAGGGTTACTAAAATTTACTAATAAGTGAAATTTATTTTCACATATTAATAACAAAAGGTTTCAAATATTTATAAAGATATAGTGGAAAAATTAATTGCTATAAACGCTGCTATAAATTTTTAAGATAATTAAGTAAATAATAATAAATGTATAGATAATAAATAATTGCAAAATGCCGATTTTTAAAGCAAAAATCAATTCTTTAAAAACTTTAGAAAATGAGTTCGATTCATTATGCTGCTTCTGGTTAATCAGAAAGAAATTATAAACTTGTTAATCGTCAATCGATACTGTATTCTTATGTTTCAACATTACTTTAGAGAATTACCTCTATAATTTTTTTATTTGTAAAGATTTTTTTGTCGCTTGTATTATGTTAATGGAAAGAAATGTAATAATTATGTAAATAAAAATTTGAGTAAACAATTATAAATCAACAATAAAATCCATTTGTTTAAACAATTGGAAGATTTATTTAGTTCAAAACAGTTTGTGATTTAAAAAAATGGCGTATAAAATTTTGTCTTGTGACTCGTCTTTATTATTTGATGTTGCTAAATGATTATGTTGTAAATTGTTGTGTTTCCGACGAATTAGAAGAAATTAAAAATTCAGTCAACTTTCATCAAATGGAATTTGTAGTGTTGAAATATGCCTACAGTCAGATCGACGGGCGCACCCCATATACGTACCGCATGATCCTCTTGTTCCCGATCAGCTACAGGCCGGAACTGCGGACGATATTTGACGACAGTGTTAGTGATTCGGTCGAAGTTTTTCAAATTTCCAAATGTGTAATCGACTCATCGCTTCGTGTAAGGGCGGTTTCGGATATTAGATGACTAATTTCTAGTAGTCGGGTGATAAAGTCAATTAACGTACGAACAATGCTGATAACCATAGAGTTATCACAATATAAATTGCAAAAACGAAAATTTAATGAAATGTTACAAAAGTAGATTATATTAATATTTTTGGAGAACATGACACTGATTTATTTGGCATTTTTAAAGTTTACAGTGATATCGTAAAATATGTAATTCACAAAAATTGCGATGTGAATTATGAAACAAACTACGTAAATAATAATCAGGATTGTAAACAATTTTTTATAAGTAACAAAGGCTTCAACGATATAATCTAATCATGGATTAAAAATAATTATATCAAAACATGTAAATATATGTTTGATTATTTGATAGGAAGCATAAAACTATATGAAAACGAAGTCGAATTAATAACGCTGCTTTAAATGGTCATGAAAATATTGTAAAGTTCTTTTTCAGAATTAATAGTCCTGCTAATTGTGATTCCCGACATGTTCCAGATCGGAAAATTTCTTTCTCGTTGTATTAGACATTGTGAAGCAGCGGAAATTAATCAAAAGAAATAGCAAACATGTATTTACTCCATGATACATGAAGATCTATTTGCATAAATTTATTTATAATTTTAACAAATACTTTAAACTCTTCAGAATGATAGAACAATCTTGATAGTGGCTTTAAATGGTTATAAAGTTATTGTAAGAGTGTGATTCATTTTTTAGTTTTCGAAAATAGGAATTTAGTTTTTTTTAAAATTTCGAATTATAATCGAAATTAAAAAAATATATTAAAAAAGAAAATAAAAAAAATAAATTTGTTTAAATAACAAATTTAACTGTTTGTTGTTTTGAATAAATTTTGAAAGTCTTAATTTCTTTTTGATTTAGACTGGAAGTTAATTCCCAACCTAACATGGTGGCAGCGCTAGCGGATTCAATCATGAACCGACGGATTACAAGACATTTCCAGATCGGAAAATTTATTTCTAGTTGTAGAAAATATTTTGAAGCAGTGGAAATTAATCAAAAGAATTGGCAAACATGTATTTACTCCATTATACAGGAAAATCTCTTGGAAGCATATGAGAAAACAGTTAGTAAAGCATATAATTTTGTAGATCGGCTAAGATTAGCATTTGAGAAGTCGAGAGCACCCGTGACGGATTGATAAAGCACAGACCTTTTTTTGAAAAAGTAGACCGGCTGGTAAAAATGCGTTGTCTCGAGGAAGAGCTAAAAGCTGAAATGTAATGTTTTATATATAACATACGGCTGTTTTTGAAGCTCCAAAATCCTTGGCTATTTCACGATAAAATTTTCCATTTTGTACGACACTCCAGATGATTTTCTTGACTGGTAATACAATGTTTTTACCTTTGCCTATGACTTAATTTACGGCTATTGATTAATTGATAACCTTTTAAATTAATTGAACAAAAATTATTGCAAAATATTAAATTTTACGATCCAAAACGTATAAAAATGTTAGCTGTCCTTATCATTTTCAGTGGCACAAAAACACTTTTTGTTTCGATTTTGAAATTAGGTAAAGTTGTATGAAAACCATTGATGAATTTGGAAATTACAATAAAAAGTGAACAAAACAGTATATAAATTGTTAATATTATTAAGTCTTTTAAGCAATATTGTTTTAAAAATTGGAAAAAAATACTGCCCTTATCATTTTGAGCGATACTGTACATAAATTTAGGTTATCATACATTTAATATCACTACTTTTTAATATTCATGTTTTGATTACTCAAGAGTTCTGACATAAGCTTATATATTTGTACTCACGAGTTCATTTTATCGGTAATTATGATACTTTATGGGTAAAAGTAGAAATTTTTCACTGACCCATTTTTTATCTACCCAAGCAAGAATTAGCCAGTCAGTTGCTTCTCTAGAACATGTTCAGATATTACCTTTATCGTATCATTTAATTTCTTCACTACAATTTCTACATTTTCTTCAAAATTGCCTTTTTCAATGAATTTACGTCTTAGGTTGAATGAAACTGTTGTCATCATTAAACTTGCCCAGGGAGATAGAGTTTGTAAAACTAAAAAGACCATTTTCTTCAACTATCGGTAATTTCATTATCTGGAAAAGTTTTAACAAATTCACAAACTAACCTAAAACCGTGCTTGTCGCATTATACTACAAATTCTTTCATGAATTTTCTCCACTGCTTAGGATAAATTTATCTCTTAACATTGACACACATCCCTATCTCTTTCTTATAATGCTCATAATAAGTTATTTTATACTGTCTCAAATCATTGCATATGCAATTATTTTTATATTTACTTATAAATTTCTTTGTTCATTCACTAATAATTCATATTTAGGTTTCCTATAATTATCGATTGTGTCATAGGTTCTAGTTAATTCCACAAAATTTATATCATAATAATCCTTTTTCATTTCATATCATATTATTATTATTTACAAAAGCTACACAAAACCAATATTTCTAGCTGATTTTCTCATCCTAAACGTCTTTCTTCATTATCGAAAGTGTTATTACATGTTCACGTTTCATTATTAAACTAGTTTTATTACTAAAATTGTACGGAATTGAATTTGAAAATTCATTTATATGATTTCATATTTCTCTCCTCTCAAAAAAGACAATCAACTTCCTCTTGTATCGGATCAAATTAAAGTTAAGAAAATCCTTTATCATTCGAATGACAATCACTAATCTTTTAGCCAATCAGAAGGAATATTGAGATCGATTGAAATTTATTTTTCACCTTTAAGAATTGTTTCTGATTGAGATTTATTATTATTTGAAACGAAATTTAAATTTGTGATCAATACAATTTTTAATTTTTAATTGAGCTCTAAAAAGATTTTTGTGGAGCTCCAACATTTTCATATTTTTAAAGTATATATTTTTGATTTGTCGAGCGCATTTTTAAAATTTGTACCAGTCTTAGAATTATTTTAGATAAAAGCGATTTATTGAATGATTGAATTTTGAGATAAAACGATATCTTGAACTTTTAAATTTTGATGCTAAAACGATTTATTCAGTTTTTGAATTTGACAAAAAAAGAATTTGAATTTTTAAATCAATCAAATATGAGAAAAATTCTAATGAATTTATCAAATCCTCGTAATACAAAATGGGCCGAGAACAACAAGTCCGAGTAGTCTTCAAAGCAACGTGTGGGTAGGGTGGAACAAATATCTATACAAGATACATTTAACAATAAACAGGGCAGTTTAAAGGTCATTGTAGGCCCTAAGCACTCTTGCATTCGTAGGCCCCAGCTAAATCAATTATAACCAACCGGACGTCAACTCTACAATTAAAGATAGACTAATTTTAAAAGTCGCTAAAGATTAAAATTAATTATTCATATTGATTCCTGACGTGAAAATGACGTCATGTTTATTCATGATTCATGAACTTTTTATTTTTAATCTCAATTTTCATTTTTGATACTTATTGACAATTTTATTATATCCGGTTTTAAGAATTTTCGTCTTAAAAGAAAATTTTAAAAATTAAAAATAAACATTTATTGAATAACTTAATAATATTATTTTTAATAACTCACGGCTTTAACAACAGTTTTTAAATTAATTAATCAATTAAAAAATCAATGCCATGTCTGATGGATACCAGAGAAAACACGAGTCTGGATATGAGAAACGAAAGAGAAAAGATGAGAAAGATGAGGCATTAAAAAAGATGAAGGGTTCTATGCTCAAATTTATGAAGAAAGATACAAATTGCATTAATCACGTTAATGACACTTCACAAAGTTCATCGACTTCACACACTCCCTCTGTCACAACGATTGAATTTGACACAACCAATATATTAATTTCAGAAACTGAAACTTGCCGACAGAAACTGATAAACAAAGTGAAGCAAGTGCTACAAATGAAGCGGAATGTCAGACTACTGCTAATCAGTCTGATCCTGAACTAATAGATACAGTTGTAGAAGAAAAAGACATCAATTTGAAGCTTAAAAATGAATCTAATAATCCAGCTGAATGCAGATCTCATAACTTTTTATGCAGAAAATATCCTGTCTCAAAATTTAGAATCAGATTTTCAATTAAAAGGCAGACAATTTGGGGACAAGATAAGATATGCACGAAAATAATATTTTGTATGAAAATTGACAAATGGAAAAATTATCAAGAGAGATTGGCTTATTTATTCTCATTCAACTGGTAAAGTGTTTTGTTATGTGTGCAAACTATTTGGTTCAAATGCTGGCAGTGCCAATGAATGTTATAATCAGTTTACAACTGGTTTCGATGACTGGAAAAATGCCATTGCAAGGATTACATCACATGAGAAGTCGAAAAACCATATTGCTGCTTTGTCAATGATGTTGCAAAGCCAGAAAACCAAAATTGATGCAGAACTGCGAGAAGACAAAATTGTGCAAATACTGGACTAAAGTCCTGAAGAAAATCATTGCAGTGATCAAATTTCTTGCTGAAAGAGGATTCGCTTTTTGTAGCGATAATATTTGATATATATATAAAATATATATATACATATTGATATATAAAATATATCAAATATAAGCGATAGTTGCATAGCAATTCTTGCAATGGGAACTATCTTGGTTGTAATGACCTTCTAGCTGAATTTGATCCATTTCTAATGGAGCACATTCGGAGATACGGAAATCCAGGAAAGGGAAATGCATCATATCTTTCTTCAAGTATATGTGATGAATTCATTGATTTATTGGGGTCCAACGTATCAAGGCAGATAATTTCTGAAATCAAATTTGCTAAGTACTACGGAATAAATATTGATTCAACTCCTGACATTAGTCATGTGGATCACCTTACACTGGTCATTCGTTATGTTCTCAACAATGGAAATGTCGTAGAGCGGTTTCTTCAATTTATTCCAATTGAACATCATGATGGCAAATACCTATTCGATCTAGTTGTGAGTGCTCTTAAATTTCATGGTATAGATATTACAAATTGCAGGTCATAATCATACGATAATGCCAGCAATATGAGTGGCATTTATTCTGGGGTGCAGGCAAGATTTAGAGAGATTAACAATTTAGCAGAATGGGTGCCATGCGCTGCCCACAGTCTAAACTTGGTTGGGTCATCTTGCTGCAGAGTGCTGCTCATCAGCAGTGAGCTATTTTGGTATTGTTCATTCAGTATACATATTTTTATCAGCTTCCCCACAGAGATGGTCAAAATTTAAAGAAGCCTTGAAGGATAACTCATTTGTGCATCAAGGTCTATCAGAAACAACATGGTCTGCACAGAGTGATGCTACCAGAGCTTTTTATGATAATTATAAAGAAATTCGTCAAGTATTGTCTGACATTGCTGAAAGTGAGCGTCAACCACCGGCAGCTGTTCATGAAGCAAAATCATTAATTAAACACTTAGATCATTTTGAGACAGCATTAATGTGTGTAATCTGGAAAGATTTACTTCAAAAAATTGATATTGTCAATAAAGCTCTGCAGGAGTCCGGAATTGAATTGTGCACTACTATCAAATTGTATGACACCCTCATTAATCACTTTCATGATACACGCAATAAATTTAAAATATTTGAAGGTATGGCAAAAAATCTAACACAATCTGATTACAAAGAATGTACACAACGCAAACGACTTGATGATGAAGTAGTGGATAATACTGGTCCTAGTTTAAATATGAGTGCTAGTGACAAATTCCGTCCCTTGACTTTCTACGTGATCATAGACTGACTTATTGCTGAGATGGGAAAACGGCGAGCAGCCTACGCAACACGATATGAAAGGTTCAATTTTCTACTTGACAGATCTTTGTCAAGTGATGAAATAATTTCTAAAGCCAAAGCATTAATTGAGATATATCCATCAGATCTGGAAGAGACATTCACAGATGAGTTTCTATTAATCTCACAGATGTATGCTGACAAAAAACTGTTGTTGAAATGCTAAGGGCATAGATAAAGGATAAACTGGTGACAAGTTTTCCAAATGTAAATATTGTTTTTCGAATGTATCTCTCCATTTTTGGAACAAGTTGTGAAGGTGAACGTTCTTTTTCGAAACTCAAACTTATAAAAAATTATCTGCGGTCAACGATGAGACAACAACGACTATCTTCCCTTGCACTTCTTTCAATTTAAAGTGATTTAATGCGGGAAATGGCACTTGAGGACGTAATATTTGATTTTGCTAATGTGAAAAGCCACAAAAAGTTAACCTAATTTACCATAGGCTGCACAGCATAACTTAAACGTTTCCATTTCAAAATTTTATTAAATATATATTGTCAATTTTCCTTTTTCAATTTTCTTTTTCTAATAAAAAAAAACTTCAAATATTATATAATTTTCTGATTTTCGTAGGCCCCTAAATCAGGCTAAATGTTCGTAGGCCCTAGGCAGTGTGCCTACTGTGCCTAATGAATAAAACGGCCCGACAATAAACTTACCACACGATAAAAGGAATATTATCGAAATTTTGTTTAGAATTTCTTGTATATACAGGTAATGAGTTAAAATAAAATTAAAATTTATTTCAGATCTTTGGAGAAGAAATATCTCTATAAAGAAATATAATTTTACTTCAGTATAACAAAATCAATTAAAAGAAAATTTTAATTATATATTATAGTACCGAACCGCAACGATTTTAACTGAATAATTTATCAAGCGGAGAAATGGAATTAGAACGAAAGATATTCAAATATTCGAGGCAATTAAATTAATTTAAGTAAATTTATCGACAATAATTAAAAACAAGG
This sequence comes from Girardia tigrina, assembly GCA_001938485.1. NCBI lineage: Eukaryota > Metazoa > Platyhelminthes > Tricladida > Dugesiidae > Girardia > Girardia tigrina. The sequence continues at coordinate 54,687 of MQRK01233770.1, read as the reverse complement.
AGAAGATACCAGAAATTCTGAGAAATTAATCATTATACTTGCTATTTACATATCGTATTTAAAATCTATATTAAATGTATCTTTATTTAAAATCTATAAATTTTATAATTATTAATTTTATTGTTATCAAATTTTTTTGATTATACAGTTGAACCTGTCTAATCCGTCCCTCTTTAATCCGGCAGGTCTGAAAATCCCCATTTTTCAGTCACGGTATTTGTTCTGACTCTCTCTATTCCGACATGCCGGAATAGCCAGGTTCTACTGTATGTGTAGTATGAATTTCTCACACTTCTGAATTTTATTTTACCGACATGTGTCGTATTCTTCATCTAATCTGTACCTTTTTCTGTTCTTCTTTCTCGAGTGATACATTCTCGTTTGTGTTGTATGTATGTGGTTTATAAAATGTAATTTTTATCATTTTTTGTTGTTCTGTACTTAAAGAAGATAAATTAAAGAAGACAATAAAGATAAAGGAATATATTGCTGGTATATTTTCCCTCATTATTTTCCTATAGCCAATTTATAATTATTTATATCGAATTGTACATCACATGAATTGTGATCATTGTCACACAATATTCATCAGAATTATATGCCGAATAATTATTTCGTCGTCATAAGAAAGCATTATTAAATCGTCTGATCTAATTATTCGAAACTGAAGTTCGATTAATACTCAACTGACAATTCTATTTCGCTAAAATACGTCTGGTGATTATTTTTTTACTATTTGGGTTGTTTCGTTATTTATTCGACTGAGTTTGTCAAATTTGTTAATCAATTTTTTTTGAACTCATCCGTTATAATATATCCATTTTTGACTGACTTTTACGTCATTATTTTGTTTAAATAAAAGTAATTTCAGGTTCATAGAACAGAACTTTAGGTTACTTTTACAATATGCACAACTTTTATCGTGTTAAGTAATTATTACTTGAAAGTGATTATTTTCAATACAAAAGAAATAAATCACATTACACATTCTTGATTGCAGTCTCTTTCTAATCGTTTATAAGTTTTTAAATTTTCTAGATTTTTTTATAAATATATTTTGCATAAAGTAAATCTTGTTTTCATTGATTATCATTGAATAATTTTTACTACAGTAACTTTCTGATATAATAAAGCTTTTACCAGAAAAAATATTACTATAACTGGATTTTATAATAGCCGATTTCCTGAAAATGGAACGTACAATACTGTAATTAGTTAAGTGTTACTCTCTAAAATAAGATTTAAACACGAAACCATATAGACTAGCTGTTCCTATTACAATAATCGCCTCATTCAATCAAACCAAAACACTACCGTACATTTTATTTGTAAAATATAGAGGATAACACTTAGATGTGACACAAAATTGAGTAAAGAAAAGCGTAAATCAATGGTATATTACAAAACTATCACGTGTAGTTTGCCATGGACTGTTGAATGCAGTGGTAGTGACAAAAATTTTCAAATTGTCTAAATTCTGAAATCATCGGCACAGGAGAAATGTTTAAACAGATATAGACGGACTTAATGTAGCATTTGAAGAGTTATATAAGGAATATTATATGGAAAAGAACGTTCATTTGAAATGATCAATTACTATTATCGAAAAAAGATTTTTAACTCATTATAAAGCAATGAAAATAATCAACTAAACGTGGAACCAAATCAGCTCAAAGGGTTTCTACACGAAAACTAAAAGCAAAAAATTTGAAAAAATAATGGAATTAATAGAATAATATAGGGAATTCAAAATATATTTGATATTAATATATTTAGAAGAAAGATTAATCCAAATTAATAAATTACAGCTAAAACTGGAGAGTCAATCTTCTTTTATTTTTGAAATGAACCATATTCCGAATGTCGAATTGAATTATGAATTGACGGACTGGATCCCAGCACCAGACGGAAGAACAAGTCATTTTAAATGTCGCAATGCAGAGAATTATAAGAAAATATTTTTACTATATTTTCAGCAAGGATGGCTGAAAATGGGAAATGACAGTTCAACGAAACATTTCTGAAGATGTTCTTCAGTTATGGAATCAAATTCAAATTTTAAATCCATTCACTACATAATTTGTTGACAAAAACAAAATTAATTTCTCGATATTGAGTAAAAACTATGAATATTCAGATGAAATACAAAAAGAATTTAATAGATATCTTCATGAAGATAGTCCAACAGGAAACGTAATTGATTTAAACAAATATTGGATTTACTCAAGAATGAGATACCCAATATTAAGTGAAGTTTGTTTGGATTTATTAAATATGCCAGTTGAAAGTTGTGATGCAGAAAGAACATTTTCTATGATGCGCTATTTACAAACACCTGAGAGATCATCAATGAAAAATGAAATGATTAAATGAATTTGATGCTATATGTAAATTACAGGTTATTTGAGAATTAAAAATCTGATTCCTTAAATTTGTTTCTTATATGTAATTAATGTTATTAAAGAACCTTTATGGTTATTTGTGTTGTAAAATATACTATTTTGGATGTTAACCCCTTTTATAAATCTATTATTATATGCGACCTTTTTATTTGAGCTTAATTTTAATATCTTAATTTTTATACTATAACATAAGGAACCAGATTAGAACAACAAGCATTAGTAAATTATCTTTCTTTTGTATTTTAAAACAATAGTCTACACAACTACTGAGCTACAACCTCCCTAAACAAAATTTTATTGTGCAATTGTCAGAAAACTAAAAAATTGTAGATTAAATTTAATCCCTGATTTTTTGACCAATATCTTTCTCCATAGGAATGGTATACTCTAGTATCAAACATGCTTCAATTTCATCGTATTCCTGATGAATTCAAACAATGTTCTCTGCTTATAAACAAATTACAATCTTGAAGCCTTTCAAAACTTGAAGATAATCTTGAAAACATTAGGAATTCTGAAAAGCATCTGAATCTTCTGAAGAACTGTTTAAATATGATCTATCCTAACAGATCTGAGAAAACTTTGAATTCTTGTTTACACAATCAACAGCTTGGCGATATATGCCCCTCCAAATTTCTTCGCGACTTACGTTCAAAATTAACATTAGCCGATTAACATCTCGAAATTCAAAAAAAGTAATTAACTTTTATTCGTTTCATTGAATAACTTTATTTCCTATATTAGACTTTTAAATTTTTGTATGATCATATACAAATAAATTTCTTTTTATTCTTTCTGTTTAAAAATTGTTATTAGTTATTACATTTTATTAATATTCTTGATTGATATTTATTCAAAAACATTTCATACCTTAAAATTTTGACTTGTTTCTGATTATTGTGTAGTTGAGTTATTACACATCTTTATCTTTGCTAACTTAATTCCACAATACACAGAAAATTACCTCACTCCAATAAGCAGTAAGATCGATCACATTTTAGACCTCAACTCTCAAAGCAACGTAATAGAAGTGCGACAAATTTGTGGCATGATTAACATCGCCGCTGCTTTCCTGTCTAGGAACCTTGTTTGTAGCATTAATTTTAGTCTTGATTTGTCTATTACTGACAATTAGATGCGGTCAAGGAATGTATAAATTACCCCTCAATCAAATTTAGAGAAATAAAAGGAATTTGGTACGACCTCTCAAGATAAAGCAGTCTACGACCACTGATTCCCAAAGCTTTAGGGAAAAAATGTATCGCTTTGTGCATAATTTTGGACATTACGAAAGTCATTGTACTTATAATTTATTGTGGGAACAAGCTTGTTGGTTTAATATACGTAAAGATGTCAGACAATTGGTGAAATTTTGTTACATGTGTAATAAAAAAATCAAAGATTTAAAAATCGAAGACGGTGACATATTCGATATAATTCACGTTGACATTATCGGTCCTTCACCCCCTAATCGAGATAACAAAAATATATTGTCCCTATCATTGATCGCAATTTTTCTTGGTTTGAAGACATTCCTGTTCGAGAAATTTTAGCCCAAAATGTAACATAAGTAATCAACGATCAGTAGGTCTGTGGATACAACTATCCAAAAAAAATATTTCCGATCAAGGCAGACAACTTAAATCGGAATTATTCAAAACATTTTGTACACCTTATGGAATCATAAAATTTCCAAGATAATCCCCAAATTCAAACGGCAAAGTACAGATATTCAACATTTATGTAAAACAATCTCTTCGTTTGAAAGGTTCAAATTGGTTATTCAATCTACCAGAAGCTATTTTGACTTTACACTTAAAACGTTTCAGAAAAGTTTTGTGGGAAGAAAACGTTCGTTAAATTATTCAACTATGTCAGTCAAACATAAGTTACAATCAAAAGAAGCAAACGCGTACGTCAAAGTCCTTAAACCAACAGCTTTTAAAAACCGTTTCATTGGTCCTTTCAAAGCTAAGGTCTTTGAAAATAACACCGCTCAACTCCCATCAGATTCTTTTCGAGGTCATGTGAATCATCGGAACTTAAAATTGATCCCTTTCAGTTTACGTTCCACTTCTGATGAGTGGCTATTGTTTGAACACCACCTTAAATTTTTACATACTATATTATTTTTTTAGAGCTCGCTTTTTCTATTATTAGTTGTATCTTTATATTTTTATTTTTAGTACTATTTAATTCTATTAATTTTTTTATATATTATCGTGTAATATAATTAATTGATAGAGCAACTATCAATAAGTTTAGAGCAACTAAACTTATAAAAAATTATTATTATAAAAAATTCCTATTTATTATCTAGTTATGAAAATCAATTTAAGAATAATTAAAATAATAAAATATTATTAATAAAAAAAAATTTTATAAAAACAACCACGTTTTTCAAGCATTACCAATGCACTAAAAAGAGGAAAATAATTTTTTTTATTAATAATATTATTTAACTATTTTTAGTTATCATTTAGGAATTCAAATCTTTCGATTGATTTCGAATAACAGAAATGATAATAAATCCAAAATAACAAAGTTTTATTTTAATAAAAGCAAGTTTTATTTCAAAAT
>MQRK01233770.1:28724-49560 GCA_001938485.1 Girardia tigrina | reverse complement strand
AAAATTCAGCTCAATTGGATGACTGAAAGTGGTCGAAAAATCAATCGCAAGATTTGTTCCAGACAGACAAACAGACAAACAGACAAGAAAGCAAGCTAATAAAAACGTGGTAAAAATTTGTTTAAGTCAACTAAACTCTTAATTGATTTCTTTACTAACGCCATATTTATGATAATTAAATTTGATTTCGATAATAAGAAATTAATGTTTAAGGAAATTAATAGGCGATTATGTTCTTTTTTAGACCAAATGAAGAACTCTATTATCGAAAATAATCATTATCATACAGGAAAAAATTAAATTAATTAATATAATTACCAAACCAGGCAAGTCATTGCAAGGTTTTGTAACTGTCAGCCATTTTTTATCAGCAGTTTCCTCGAGAATAAACAGCGTGCGCTTACTCTCTCTAAGAAGATTTCTGTATTGTAAAAGTGGAGAGTAGCAACTCCAGAAATGAATCAACGTGACCTGGAAAGTCACAGCAGCCACGATGTCTGCGAAAACGTTAAAATGGAAGCGCTGCCTATTTCATATGCTAATAACGGGTCGGCTTCGATAACCAGTGCGATATTCTGCAATGGGTTCCACGAATGGGATCGCTCTTTAGCTCAATAGAAGCGTCACATTTTGCTACTCATCGATAATGCCCCTTCACATCCCCATATCAGTGACTTACAGTTCATCAAACTGGAATTTTTGTCTGCAAATACCACGTCCCTTATTTAACCCATGGACCAGGGCGTCATTAAAAGCCTAAATCATAATTATCGCCAGCTAGTAAATATACGCCTAGTGCAGTGTATCGATGCCAATGTCAACAAGGCCGTTGCAGATGTGTCTCGACAAATTACAATTTTGGATACAATGCTTATGATTGCGAAGGCCTGGGAAATGGTCAAGGAGATGACGATCTCTAACTGCTTCGAATAAATAAAACTACTTCAAAAAAGCGGCTTCTTTTGTTGAGAAAGGAAAAATAAAATTATTTTTGTTATAACTATTAAACGTAAATAGAAATGTTTACGTTTTTATTATATAATAAATAATGATTAGTATAAATATAACGTATATAAATAATCATTACAAATATGAGTAAAAGAATAGACAGTTCAAATATTTAGAAAAAAATGTTAAATAACAAAATATAAAATCAAAATATCATTACAAAAATAAATTAAACTACTATAAAAAAAACTATCAATATTTACATTTCATCATTTTTTTAAATCTCAAGAAAACGAAAATCCGTTGTAAAAATATATTATACAAATCAGTAGACGAAATAAGAGTCTTATTCGGCACTTGATTGAAGAATCAATTTTTTTTCGTAAATTTTAATTATAAAAAAATCAAAAAACAATATATTAGGTTGGCCAAAAAGTCATTGCGTTTTTTAGTACGTCCTAATAATAAGCTTGAAAATATAAAACGATGTGATAAAATTTAAATTCAATTATATATTCTGAAACCTTAATTTTCAGACTATGTTTATACAAAATATTAATTGATTTTGTTTTAATTCATTACTTTACCGTCAATTCGAAATGGAAAATCAAAATGAGCATATATGTCATGTTTTGTTGCATTATTTTCGCAAAGGGAAAACCGCTGTGCAAGCTCATAAGAAGATATGTTTTGTATATGGTAGTAACTCCTTAAAACTTCGACAGTGTCAATACTGGTTTTCTAAATTTCGTTCTGAAAAATGTCATCTGAAAGATGCACCACGCTCCGGTCGACCAGTTGAAGTTTATGGAGACAAAATAACATCACTGATCAAATCTAATCCATATATGGCGACAAGAGAAGTTTCAGAGACTGGAAATATCAAAATCAAGTGTTGGAAGTCATTTAAAGAAACTTGGATTCGTCAGTAAACTTGATTTGTGGTTACCACATGAACTGAAAGAAATTCATTTGGTGAAACCTATAGACATTTGCGATTCCCTTTCGAAGCGAGAACAAAGTAATCCATTTTTGAAGCGCTTGATTACGGATGACGAAAAATGGATTGTTTACAACAATATGGAACGCCGATGATCATGGAAAAAACGTGGTGAGCCTGCCAAAAAGATCCCAAAAGCAGAAATTCATCAAAAGAATGTTATGCTTTCCGTTTGGTGAGATTTTAAAGGAATCGTGTTTTTTGAACTCCTTCCGAGGAATGAAACCATCAATTCAGACAGATATTGTGGTCAGCTGGAGAAATTAACTCATTCAATTCAACAGGAACGTCCTGAATTGGCAAATCGAAAAGCAGTAATAATTCAGCATGATAACGCAACACCGCATACAAGTTTGACCACTCGCCAGAAACTCTTGTCATTGGGTTGGGAGGTTTTGCCGCACCCACCGTATTCTCCAGATTTTGCCCCATCGGATCTTCACTTATTTAGATCACTGCAGAATTCCTTAAACAGAAAAACATTCGCCAGTGATGATGACATCAAATCGTTCCTAGACGGCTTTTTATGCTGACAAAGACAAAGGTTTTTATGAATCAGGAATAATGAAGCTACCGGAAAGGTGGAAGAAAGTGATTGAAAATAATGGACAGTATATCGTGTAAAAATATTTGTACATCCATGTTATTTTTTGATAATAAATATTTTAGTAAAAAACGCAATGACTTTTTGGTCAACCCAATATATAACTTTGATTACTTTTAAATTGAAATATTTTTACATCACTTACTAAAAACAATTCAAAAAATAGTTATTAAATAAATACAATAAACTTCAATATTTAAAACGTAAAATTAATTTTTTAAGGAGACTGAAAAAAAATTTCAAACAAAGACCATTGTTAAATTGAAAAGCTTTGTTCACATTTCAATTCAAATAACGATAATCAATTGGTTACTGTCGAGTACTTGTGCAAATGTATGTCGGTGTGTATGTGAGTGTGCGCTATTGAGTCCAATCCGAATTGTTAATGCATGATGATTGGGTCAATGAATTTGTAATTCAAACTACATTGTCGTTTGATTGAAGTTTACGAATTTGTAATGAGATAAAGTACACGTCTCATCCAAAAGTATAAAAGAAGGATTATGAATTAAACAAAGAGAGAAATAACACTATTTTTTAAGTATATATATATATATATATATTAGGTTTGGGAATAAGTTCGTAGCGTTTTTATATTTTCTTTTATTTTACAACGATTAGTTTGCTATTTGGCAAACTGTAAGTATTCATTCGATAGAACTCTTTCTGCTCTACAAAGCTATGTTTATTGTATTTTTGAGTTATTTATTTTTTTATTAGTTTTGAGGCTTAGAAATGAAATAATCAGAAGGTAAATATCACCATTTCCGACACCTGCTTTTCTTTGCTTTTCATCAAGGTCTAAAAGCTTCCGAAGCAACCCGGGACATTTGCGACGTGTATGAAGGTGTCATAAACTAAAGCCCAGAATTGGTTTGAAAAAAAATAACTGCTTTGACGTCGATGACAAGTCCCGCAGCGGAAGACCTTCTGAATTCGATGAAGAACGTCTCAAATCACTTTTGAAGTAAAAGGGTCGCCAAACCAGTCGTGAATTGGCGAAAAAAATGAAGTGCGACCATAAAACGATTCTATGGGATTTACTGAAAAATTGGATCCTGAGTGCCTCTCGACCTCAACGAAAAAAACTAAATTGCTTCTCAGCATCTGGCCCGATATCGAACAACATGCGGACATAAACAACGTTTTTTTGTACTGAATCGTATTGGGAGATGAAAAATGGTGCATATACATCAATATGAAGCAAAGAAAGGAGTGGGTAGCTCCAGCAGATACGCCAAAGCCGAGAATCAAGTCTGGCCTTCATCCAAAGAAGATCCTGATGTGTTTCGTGGGACTTGGAGAGCATGGTGCACTGGGAAATATTCGAAAAGAATTTCATGGTCAACAAGGAACAATAAATTGTCCAGTTCACCACGTAAATTAGGCAATACGACTGAAAAGACCTGATTGTATTTGTGATGACCACTGGCGGTAAATAAAAAATGTTTCAACCAACACCTTTATCAAAATCATAAACATAAACACACATGACATTAAGTAGCTCTCCATTTGTCATCAGGCGTGGACTATTGTGATGACCTCAGTGTAGGGTGATAGTCTTCTGACATCAATTCGCTTTTCTTTTGTGTATTCGTTTCATTAATCTTTTTTATTTTGACTTGTATCATATTTTTTTGTAACTGTCCTTCGCGGGTGTTAATTTTTTGGTGTGGTGAGTGATTTCTCGTGTTTTATTTTTTTTATATATGATTAATTTGTCTTGTGAATCAATTGTATAAAAAGGAAAGAAATTAAAAGAAAAAGAAAGACTTTTGGTTAAAAAAAAAGGTATTCTATGAAGAAAAAGAAAAAAAGAAGTGGATTAATTATATAATGTCAAGTTGGAATTTTAATTATATAATGACAAATTTTGAATTTTGAATTCAAAAAATGAAATTATTGATTGACAGAATCAGAAATATTTTTAATATTAACTGAAATTCTGTTTATAATAGTGGTAACGCAAATTACTAAATACCAACTTCGTATTTGACGGATTCCCATCAAAACATTCATATTTGCTTATTTACCGAATAACTACTAATAACCGATTCCAACAAACATTTTTGACAAAATTTAATCTCGATTGACATTTGTTCCGATTCTCTAATTACATTTTCTCAAATACGTGGTGTAAGAACGGTTATTTTTCTTTATTAAAATTCGTTTGGTTGACATTTTTGACTTGTTATTTACTTATAATCATAACGTTATCATCCATAAGTTGTATTATCACGACATTTGAGCAAGTTAAACAAACGGCATATTGCCCGACATAGTTTGATCAGCTTGGTCAATCATTTATTCATAATTTTATTATTTTTTTAGTTTGCGTATTACTTTTTCTTTATAGTAAAAATAGTGAGTTTGGTAGATTCTCAAAATCACTATTTTTACAGTATTATTTCACTTTAATTTACTACTAGATAAGATTTTTCAAATCATAGTCAAAATCATTTTAATTTTAAAAAATCAATTTAAAATTTTTTTGTATAATTATTTTATTTTTTCTATCTTCGTGAAGTGATCCGTAATTAATAGTTAGTTCATGTACTAATCGAATTAATGGAAAAATGTTTTATTATTATTCTAAAATATCAATTTTTTATTCCAGGATATAAATTTTGTTATTTCAGAATATAAATTTATTAATTATTTATTAAAAATTATTCCGATAATTTATTAATAATTATTTCAAGAATTTATTACTAATCCTGTATTAACATTAACCTTATTATTTTTGAATGAATATACCAAGAACAGCCAGAAAAAAACATAAAAAAACTTGTCATTATCACAGTAAATGGGAAGAAGACTACTTCTTTACTATGAGAGAAGACAAGTGTGTCTGTATTATTTATAATGTAAAAGTAGCTATAACTAAGTAAGCAAACGTTAAAAGACATTTTCTAACAGTTCATAAAAATATGAAGCTGATTATGCACGTGGTGCTGCGTTAAGAAAGGTCAAAGTTCAAAAACTCAAGGCACAATTATGATTATTATTAAGTTAATTGAATTTACGGTGTGATTTAATAGTTTATTCAGATACCGAACGAACTCAAAGACTTCTACAATAGCCTCATTCAAAGTCACTGATGCTCTAACTAGACATAATAAACCCTTTCAAGATAGGGAAGTATGGAAAGAGACTTTTATCAAAGCTGGAGAGGTATTGTTTCAAATTTTTAAAAATAAATTGGAAATAATGGCATCCATTAAAAATATCTCGTTATCACGAAATACAGTTATGCGTATATCAGAAGAAATTAGCAAAAACCTGGAATATATTTTACCTAAAAATATTAATAAATACATTATGTTATTACTATAATTTGACGAATCTGCGGATTATATCGGCACTGCACAATTATGTGTTTTTATTCTCATGGTTTTCGATGGTATGATACCACTGAAGAATTATCAACTATTATTCCAATTAATGAACGATCAAAATGTCAGTATATCTTCGATTTGTTTAAAATGTCTGTTTTGTGTACAAATTTTCAGATTTGTAAGTTGATATCAATAACCAGTGATGGAGCTCCCGTAATGATCGGTACAAAAAGTGGTTTTGTCGCTTTGTGTAAAGCTGATGATAGCATACCAAATTTTATGGATTATCATTGTATTATACATACTCAAGTGATGTGTTAAAAAGTATTGAAATTCGATCACGTCATGAATGTTGAAATCAAAATAGTAAACTCCATAAGATCAAAAAGTTTTTCACGACGTCAGTTTCGAGCCTTGCTTAAAGAATGTGAAGATGAACACAGTGAATTTTTACTTCAAACTGACGTAAGATGTTTAGGTCGTGCTAAATGTTTAAGAAGATTTAGAGAACTTTTACCACAAATATGCCCATATTTAAAGACCAAAGGTGATTCATTTCCACAATTAAATGATCAAGAATGGCTTCTTGATTTTGCTTTTTCTTTGATGTTACAGAACATTTACATCAACTGAATCTGTAACTAAAATGTAAAAATAAAACAAAAAATAGATATGATAAGCATATTGAAGTAATTTTAAGAGTAGCTATGTATTCTTACAATGCAATTAAAACACAATGATTAATTCATTAACTCATTCAGATAATTATCACACACCGATTGACCATCACGAGTGATTGCGCCCCAACACTCACACCGCGTTAATATCGACTTACACAAATATCTCAAGCATCTCTGATCGATTATTGTACCAATATCGATCGATTATTGTACCCTTTCATCGCTCTCTCTCAATTCCAATCCGAGATTCTTTAATTCACTATCACAATTTGTAAATCCTGAATCAATATTTATCATATAAACTGCAAGTTATTTTCGCTTGGATTTTCTGTCAAAAGACACGGACAAAAACGACGCAATAAATGACGGCACATACGCAATCGATAGGACTGTTAAATTTCACAAAAAAAATCTAAAAACGCAAATCAAAGTGGAAAATAAAGCTCCATTGAGTAAAAGAAATATTGATGATCGAAAAATATCCACTGGAAATTGAGAAACGTAATAATTCAATTGGCGCTTTGACAAAAGAGAAGTGAGCGTATAAAATGCTACATAAACTTTTATCGACTTCTTAAAACCGATTTTCCATATCACCCAAAACGTTTCCAGGCAATTATCACACCATGGGTGAATGAAATCAGAACACGGTGCATTTCGTAAATATTTCTGATTACTGGCATAATAACGCTTTTTCACAATCGATTTTTTCAACAAAAAACAACCAAATCGCTTATTCTAATAGTAATTACGATGAGTATATATAAACAAAATCCAAATTCGCGTGCAAATATCATTTTATATTTATTCAATTAAAACAACATTAATAATTTCGACACTTAAATTAAAAAAACTCAGTTTCAAAAAAAAAGAATTATATCAATCTGATTTTCCATTTAATCAAGCTCGTGCAAAAATATTATAAAAATATCGTTCAAAATTAAAAATTCAAGATACTAAATGTAATCGATTAAATTAAATCGCATCGAGAGCATTGCCAATTCGTTTATTCAAAAGAGGTTTTAAATCCTACAAATTTCGACCCTGAGAGAGCGAACAGAATTAATTAACAGTAATTTTTCAACAATTCGAATTTTTGTATATTTGGAATTACTGACATTTTACAATTTGAAATTTATCCCAAGAATTATTTTTTCTTTATACGCAATAATATTTTATAATTAAAATTTTTGTTAATGATTTATCTATGCAAGATTTTAAAATTCCTATATTTGGAAGCGTTATTCATAGTTGCCCGCGGACTATATTTGACAAAATAAGTAGCCTTGGATGGATAAAAGTTTGACTATTCCGAAGATATCTTCTTCAACACTTACAAACAGTACGCAGAGATATTAACACGGTTGATGAGCTTAAAAGTGCTTTACTACTCGCATTGAAGAACATTGACATAGAAGGCCAGTTTCCTGGATTTCACATCTTCTACAGTGTTGCAACAATGACGGAGGACATTTTGAACACCTCTGAACAGAAATCTTATTTATGTAAATACAATTGTTTACTTTTATCATGTGTTTAATTAAATACACTTTGGTTTCACAAAATCCTTTGGTTTTCTACTGGGCGCCTTGTAGTTTTACAAAATAATTTGAAAGAAATTAGAATTTAAATAAATTTTATAAATAAATAAAAAGTTTGATGAAATAAAAATTTCAAAAAATGTAATCGAATAAAATAGATAAAATTTAAATGAAATTAATCAAAGATTTAGTTTGAAAATCGATGTTCGTTGTATTAATAAATTTTGTGTTGAATATTAATTGTGAACTTGCTGATAATGAAAATGGCATAAACGCGACTAACAGTAGATATTTAAATGCAGATGGACAAAATGGAATAAATGAAATGTGAATACGATAATGCGAGTCACTACAATGAATATTCGATAAAATATTGTAATAAACAAAACCGGAGAACATTTATTATAAATATAGAAAAGGCTAACTAGTGACTAGTTGATAATCTTTCTATATGAGCCTCTTTTATTATATATCAAATAGATAAAACAGAATTTTAAATATATTCAAATGATATCAACAAATTAACTCAGATAAAAGAAATATGTCAAGTTATTGATCACAAATAACGCGAACGAAATGAAATGAAAGTAATGAGGAGATAGAACCAGCCAATTAATACATTACTTTCGTCGTTGATTGTTAGACAAAATAGGTACAGTGAGTTTCTGTTGATTTGTAGATTTTTTAATTTGTAAATTCTATTTTGGATCTCAATAGATACATTGATTTTTAATATAGATTATTTTATGTCACGACCCTCTCGAGTTCAAACATTTTTGTAAGCTAAAGAGCCCCCAGTGATTTTAAAACCCACTCTGGTTTTACTCTAATTTTAAACATTGTTGTGTAACAGGGTCGGACGCCTCCCCTTACCTGACATCTGACTAGCAGTGTCAAGCTCAGAGGGCCTGCGGGTTCGGTTAATGACAGGATGAGCTATGGGCCCCCTGCCTAACTCAGTATCGTTCGGGGGTGATTATGTAATATGTACCTCTGCATATGTGTATGGCTAATTCATCTGAGTTACAGTTATTTTACGAATCCGACTTCATGTATTGTAGTGTAATGTGTCTCGACAAACTTGTGGCAATGTTGTGTAATATATGTGACTTACGGCACTGTTGTACTACGACGTGTCTAAAATCGTCTAATCAATATGAATAATATGTATCGTCATATATCGTTATCACTTTATCCTGTTACTTGTTGATCATTGTTAAAGCGCACATCATTCTGCAATCTGATGAATATAATCACATCAATTAATTATCATCATCTTATTTATCATACGATTATCAAATTATCTCTGAATCACAATTATATTATCAAGAAATTGTTGTCGCCTTGTAACAAATTATTAACAGATTTTTAATGAATTACTACCCTAATTTTATCAGATTATTATCGCAATTTTGTCATATCATCATCAAGGTCTTTACCAAATTAATATTGCGAGTTACTAAATTCTCACTGTAATTTTATCAAATTAAGAGCTATACCAACATCCGATCCACAGGCTTTATTATCTATCGTATTTACAAATTCACGCTAAATTAATTCACATTGTTAATTCATACCGATCGTCTCATTCAATTTAATCGTTTTATCTCTGTCTAAAATATCTCTCTAACTCTGTCAAGACACTCCTCGAAATCTATTGGCTCGTGCGACGGCGCAGCTCTCTGCGAAATTTCTAATCGATCGGGTTCTATTTTTAGCAACCACATCTCCTTTAATTGTTCTCTGTTCGACTGGCATTATAAAGTAATTCATTGGGTTTATATCGGTCAATCTACAACAATTGGAATTCATCTTATTCAAGAACGATTTCAACAACGACGGGATTGCCTTTACTCCTCCTTAGCTTAACGTCAAATAAAATAGGAATTCAACAGTTAAATATAATTAGTTAACAAGAAAGTCATTATTAGAGTAAACATATATTCAGGTTAAATAATCAAAATGATAATCAGAATATAACAAAATGATTACGTCATTAATTATACAATTCGGATCCGGAAAGCAATGGTACGGTGCAGAATTTATCGTGGTTCTCTGCTTCGCCTATCGATACGACAGTGGGTTGCAGTATCTGTCTCGGAATTCGGATCTTATCTCGCTGCTATCGTCGTCTGATACTACTCGTCCGATGCCTCGGGTAATTCTCGCTATTGTTGTCTTGTCTCTTGTTAAGAGTGGATATCTCGTTGACACTGCTAATTTTGTTTTCTTGTTTTGGTTCTTTTGTTGTACGTTGCCTTAGATTGATTGTGTTGTGTTGAAATGTGTTCTCTAAATTTTTCTGTTATTCTAGAATTGTCTGTGATTTTTATAGTATGGATTTGATGTCCTGCCGTTATACCTCATCCAATCGCAATCTGCCAACGAGTAATTAAACAACTTTCTCGATAATGGTTGGTCAGTTGCCGGCATTTCTGGGGTGCACGTGTCGGTGTGTCCATGATTTTAAAAGTGAGATTTTGATTTATTATAGGATTTCGTAAATGTGTGTTGTAATCAGGTACCTGCTGATTCATAGTGATTCATGCGGATTCATCGCCTGACGTTTATTTTTGAGTTGTGACTGACTCATGTAAGTTTTTTAAATAATTCTTTTATTTTAATTATCTTTTCATCATATTTCAAGGTCTGATAACTTTTTCCGGGAAGGTGATATGATCTCGCAGATTTCGATCAGGGACTTGGTTCATTGAGAGCTTTCTGGAAAGGGTTGGTTGACCTCATAAGTCTTTCGGGGAGCTCGGTAAAGAACTTTGTTATTTTTCGGGTTCGTATTTAATTGATCCGGTAATTTTCTAAGACTGATGACTTTCTCAAATTACTGGGACCTTCTGGTGGGTCGTTATCATGAATATACGAGGAGAGGAGCCGCTCTATTCTGCTGTGCCGCTGTTATGAATACTTAAACACATGTATTATACACTATTGTTTTTTTATTTTTCCTCTCTTTCTGTTATGTGTTTTTTGTCAATGTTTTGTAAGGGGTTATATAGGTCTAAGTTAATGAATTTCGTACCGCAACATTTATCATTTTTTTAAATTTTATTTTTTATAAATCTGGTCTAATAAACCGACCGTTAATTTATGGAATGCTTGATCGTAAGGCTAATAAATAAAAAAATAACTGTGTAGAAATGATGTTATTATTTATAAAAGTGGTAAACAAAATAATGAATGTCACTTTTCAGTGTTGTAGGATTTGGATGCAATTTTGTTTCTTATTTGTTTGATCGACGACCGAAGAAGTAATTGGAGACTTGATCAACTTTATCATTCGGATTATTTTCGATAAATTTAACGGTTGATTTTGTTCGTTTTGTTTCTTTATATACGGAATTAATACGACAATCCAACAATAATATCCTTGACGAAATTCCCAATTTTAATTTCTGTTATTTGTCGGATATATATATCCAAATATTTTCCCTTCTTTGATACAAATTACTGTGGAACAAATTGTATATGTATTTGGCAATGTATAATTATAATAAATCCAAATATTCATTAACTATGACGATATTTCCAAATTAAAACGGTTCGTTGTCAATCGATATTTTTAAATTTTTATATTTATAATTATTGTTTCATGCGCGGGGGGAGGGGGTATTTTTCTTTTTCGTTTTTTTCAGTCTTTCTTTAATTTAATTTTGTTGAACAAAATTTTTATTTGTTAAACAAAAAAATAACAACAATAAAAAATTCCAAATGTTAAAAATACAGCGACAATGACTGATAGAAAGCGATACGACAACTCTTTGATTTATACATTCTCATGAATAATAACCATAAATGGTATACAATACAAAAAACTTGTTCTCAAAATACACTCTATACAAAATAAATGATTCAATGATACAAACAAGGTGTCATTAATAAACGAGATGTTATTACGTTTATATTATTTACATCATTATATCATTTTAATAATTATAACATTATGTTTGTTCGGAATTCAAAATTTTAAATTTTATAATATTTTGATTAATTATTATTATTTATAAAAAAATGAATTGGATTCCTTTAAATTTCTCATTTTTTAACAACTCTCAGCATCCTCAAAAATGACAATCTGTGACAACGTTTTATCGTTCCTTGTTGAATTTATGCATACACAAAATGATATATTAGATGTAAAAAAAAGGTTTTATAAAAAATAATAAATCTAATGGTATAAAAATGAATTTCATTATCTTAAATTTTGCTGATCGATTTTTGTTTGAAAAAGAAAAAAACGGCATGATAGTTTAATTGAATCTTTCTGTTTATTTGAGTTGGTGGAAATTTTGTTATAGCAAATATATTTTTTGAGTTATTGATATTTTTTTGTAAATACAAGAATTTCGGATTTCAGATCTCATTGATTTAAATGGACCTTTCTGAAATGACGATGATTGCCGTCAGAAGTCGGCTATTGTCGAAAGAAATATACAAATTTGTGACAAATAATATTTTCGAAGTCGAAACTGCCGATCGCAGTCAATTCGATCGCAGACGGTGTCGCCAGTCTTTATAAAAAATTTAGTGGGATGATCTCTATAAACAATATCATTTATAAATGCACCCAACACACTGATACTGAGCTCCCATCCTTATGTTCACTTAACCTAGCGATTGCTAAAACCGACCGGTTCTCGGGGCAATTCGGGACTGGAAGAATATTATGTAAATAATTAATTTAAAATATAAAAGGAATCAATATAGCTTATAGTGATGATATTGATTCACAAATATTAAATTTTAGAATAGAAAATCTCTGTATTGAATTTATTTACATTTGTGATTGTTGTGTACCACAAGATTTCACTGCAAAAAAACAAAAAATATACTTATTTTAACATGTAAAAAAATAAATTTCATGTAAAAAACTTTTATTTCTCGATAATACTGAAAAATGATTTCATTATGTGTACATAAAAACAAAGGAAGTTGTTTAAATAATTTAATTAAATAAATGTTTAAAAATGCCTGATCGATTTATCTTTTAGAAAACCAAAATTTTATGTTATTATCCATCGTATTTTTCGTCATCAAACCGAATAAATTCCCATAATGGTGATCACAAGTGACAATCCCAACACGCGGAAATTGTCCGACGAAGGAACAATATCGAAACTGCACGAGTGGCGTTCGAATTCGTCGATATTGTACGACGAATAAATTCTATCAAATTGGCATTTGTCCGAAAACATCGAGCGATCATCGCCGTCGTCAATCGAACCGAAGAAAACCGTCGCCGCAGAATTACGGTCTTCACCGGTCGGTACCGCAGCGAACCCTCTACGAGCGGAACAGTCGACCCGGCGACCAAGCGAACCGAATTTAATACCGAGACTGGTTAGGTCGAATTATTACGTTTATATCGAACAATATCTAACAGTCATGAAAACGATTCAATTCAAAAATTCGCATTCATAAGTCATTTATTATCGCTAATTCATAAGTGATTGAATAGTGCAGGATAACATCGATCCTACATTCATTAATCTACGGAAAAATATCGAACCTCCTAATATTTTCAACAAGAAAATCAAAAGGGAACAGTTAATTCAAAACCCAATAATCTTTCCACTTTCCCACAACTTTATATAAAAATTCCAAATCCTAGTTGTAAGCATAATCCTAATGTCTAAATCTTAATAGCAGACAAATATACTTTAATTTTAAAAATGCATTAAAATGCAATAATTAAAATTATATATATTTGTTTAAATAAACAGAATTTCATAAAAATAAGCATTTGTTACAAAGCGTTATTTAGATTATTTTTAATTATGGATCAAAGTGACTACACTGGTGTCAGAAAAGTGGCTGAGTCCAGTCACATTCAAGTCAGAATCCCTCCGTTTTTCAAAAATATTGCTAACTGGTTCATTCAAGTGGAAACCGCATTTGAATTCGCAAACATTTCCAGTTAGAAGACAAAATATTTCCATGTTCTTACCAGCCTACCTCCTGACATTTTGGAGACACTTAAATCAGCCATGGATCCTTCTTACAATTTTCCATATCACCCACAAAGCAACGGTAAAATAGAACGACTACACCGGACACTCAAAGAAGCTCTTCGATCCGGCTCAACAAATGCGTTACTCCTAGTTCTATTGGGACTTAGAAACAAAATCAACGACTCTGGCCTTTCACCATCGCAGATACTATTCGGTACCTCCAGAAGACTACCAGGCGATGTTATCATTCCTAGTTCTGATCAGTCTATTGTAGATTTTCCACGAATTTGTAGTTGTTCCACGAATTTGTAGTTGTTCCACGAATTTGTAGTTGTTCCACGAATTTGTAGTTGTTCCACGAATTGTAGTTGTTCCACGAATTTCGGAACCATGGTGACAAAAAGAGTTTGAAACCCAAAGACCTTTTTAAGTTATATTGAAATTTAATTATAATGAAATTGAATTTTATTAATTTTATTAAGACCTTTTATTATTTTTTTATCAGTTTATCCGAAGATAGTGAAAAGATGGAGGTATGTCTTGAGAAGAAAACTCGAAAATCGATTTTCTATTAAATTTATATCATTTATTTATTATTGACAGAATTGCAGAAATTGATAAGCTAAGGTATATTAGAGCCTTCAATAACTCAGAAGATTATCTGACGTTGACCAAATTATTAGATATTGTAATACCTCCTTAACTGTATCATTTTTCGTGTTGTGTGTGTTTCATATGTTGAGATATTGTTTTTATGTGGTCCTTATCTTTCATTAATTATTTTCTGGTCTTTTGATTTGAATGCTCGTCCGAAAGCTATGCAATATGTTTTTTTATTATTTTTTTATTTTACAAGAAAAAAGTTAATCAGAAAGAAAGAAAAGAAGAAAGAATGAAAAGTAATGGTCTATTTCCACCCAATTATATATAATAAAGCCAAATCCAAATAATAATTATTAAATTGCCAAGGACAATTTAATATTAAATTTACGATCGATAAAACAATCAGAAATTAAAAATACAAATTTATTATTAAAATTTGGCTTCATTGTCATGGATTGGGACTCCTTAGTCGACGATTGAGTTATTTGGGTTTCAACCAACAATAGTTGAGGGTTTTGCTTATCTGCATCAACATCCATATTGAGGCCTGATCAAGAAGTCCAATACATTTGCCTACTGTGATAATTGGGACAATCTTTATTGTTAATTTTTGACTTATTCAGGACCGATTATTGTGAGGTTATTTTTTAATTTTGTTGGAGTTATCAGTAAACGTTGAATTGTTTTATACAATATATTTTTTTCAATCAAGTGTGTTTACTCGTGGACGTTTAGATAGTAAAAATCAGTTCATCGTAGTAAATTCATAACGCACAATTTTCTGTATATCTATTATCCCGATAAACTGATTTTTACAGATATCTCAGATGATACGGCCAAAACAATAATTTACAAGTACCGCAAATATGGCATCATTTCATTCGACAAGCTGGGAGGTTACAAGAAATCAATAATTAATAATGAAATCGGGTATTGCATTATTCAATTCATTGAAGAAAAACCCCAGTCCGCGTTGACCGAAATGAAAAGATATGTGCAGGATAATAAACATATCAATATTTCGAAGTCAACAATATCCAGATTCCTGACTGGGCAGTTAATATAAATTAAGAAAGTTCGAGGCTCAGTTAAGGAAAGGAATTCCGATCGAGTGAAAGAAATAATATTTTGGATTTATTCAATTGAAAATTCTGTCTCGCGAACGCTTTTGATCGAAGATATTGAGTTTACATTGAAATTATCGTCAAAATATCGACAAAATTATTTTATGTGGCAGTAGTCACATAAAAAATTTAATCCATTGTGATTGTTGTTATTTGGCGAAATTTAAATTTAAAAGTTTCATCGTCTGAAGTGTTTTGGAATATCGTATTTTTGATTGATGATAACAAAACAACGAAATATTTAAATGGATCAAAGTCTCGATATTTTTTGTTTGTAGAAAAATGAATTGATTAAAAATTAATGACCTTTTAAATTTTTCAAAATATGGTGTTAGATGATTATTGTAAATGGGTTCTAGTTGTTTTCGAGGGTCTTGAAATACGAATTGTCAAAATGAAAATAAATTACGAAAACGATGAAATAGAAATTCAATTTCAAAAATATAAATCAGAATTTTATTCGATTGTCAAAGATTTGATAAATGAAAGAAAAACTCTTTTAGAAAACGATAATAAAAGGTTACTTCTCCCTGATCTTATTTATATCACCGAAAAATAGATAAAGATTTAATAGAAAATTAAATAATGATTTATATGATAGGCGATTATCATTCTTCAAATGATTATTCGAAATTGATCAAACGAATTTCAGATATCCGAAAGAAAACAAATATATTTTCATTGTTAATTGAAAATATTTAACCGGAAAAAGATGTTTCACTTATAACATCTACAATTCTTTCACTTCAATCTAAGCTCCAATGTACAACAGATAAGCACGGACTCGATTCTCAAATCAAATGTCGTCCTCTAGTTATGACGCGCTCTGATGTCTGTGTATCCTATCGATTTCAAGTTCTTAGTCATTTGATATACTGAAACGACTGATGAAAGGAGGACGTCTACAGAATAACAATAAACGATATTTGATGGAATCTTCAAGCGAGATGCCAATGTATTTTTGTTCCCCTCGACCCAGACTCCCTCCAATTGAACCATGGTACTGCAGCCGCGCTGCCCCCGCACTCACATCAGTTATAATTTATAGGTACAAAAGACCGTCAAACATCAAAAGGCAGGTATGGAGAACACAAAAACCACCAATTAATTACAAGATCGGTTGAAGAAAAACGTTGAAAAAAATGAATCGGAATCCACCATTTCTAGATACTTCACTGGAAAATTAGGATGTAGTTAGTTTTGAGTCCCCACCCGGGTTAGGATTTGGGGTTAGAGCTAGGGTTATGGATTAGGGGTTAGGGATGATGGATGAAAAAAATTGATTATTTCTGGATTTATATTTTTTTCCGGATGGAGACCCAAAACTAACCATACCCCGGTTTTTCGTGAAAAAATTGAATTCAATGATTGAATATTTTAACTTGGAGTCTCTATGAACGACCAATAATCTTTTTTACAAGGCTGAGAATACTGAGACACTCCAGATTCTTAATCAAAGTGTCAAGAGAAAACTCCTTAATAATGATATTGGAAAGCTTGTATTTTTAATGAAACATCTTTGCCTCGATTCTGTTTAATACTTTTCAATATTAATATTATTTTACTAGTATTTCGTTGTAAATAATTAGGTGTTGTAATTAGTACTGTACCCGGCAGATATCGATGGGGACTGGTGCAATTAACATGAGGATGTAAATAGATATTTATTATAATAAATGTAAAATAAATCCTACTCAAAATTCAAGCATAAAACTTTAAAATCCTAGACAGTTTCTTTAATTCATTATTTTTTATAAATTATTGTATACAAATGGTTTACGCAATAAGTTGGTTGTACGAGTCTTTTTCTTTATAATACAGTATCAATTATAAACACTTTCGATTATTAAAAAAAACCATCATCGCAAATTAATTTTGTAAATAAAAATTGTCAAAAATACATTCTAATAATATTTATATTGAAACACAATTACCTTTATTATTTAGTCGATTATGAATATGGCGGAAAAGCGGCATCCAGTAAAACAAATTTATTTAACAAAAAAATTTAAGATAAATTGAAACATTTGTGAAACTAGTAAATCAAAATAAATTCTCAGTTTAAGCCATGCTAGGTGCGAAAAAAATCACTGAAAAATTAAATAACAAATTCACAAGAAAATAGCACTGGAAAATTTTAGACCCGAGTCCATAAAATCAATAATTCTTTTTGAAAATTCCTCATTACAAAGATTTAATTTAATAAACAACAATCAAAAAAGAATACAAAAATATATTTATTACGAAAAATCACCGAAAATTAATAACGTTGGATAAATAGAAAATTTTTAATTTAATTTCTGCTTCATATTTATAGATTAAAAAGATATATAAAGTTAAAGTTGTATTTTTATACTTATCAAAACTTTATGAATTTTCGTAAATTTTTCGTAATAAATGCATTTTTGTATTTTTTATTAATTAAAGTTTATTTATATATATATATTTATGTCATGAGCAATTTTCAAAATAAATATTGATTTTCTGGACCATGAGATTTTCTTTTTATCCATAATTTTTGAAAAATGTGTTAGTTTTTCAAAAAAATGGCTTAGTTATTATTCATCAAGACTTAATTATTCATCATATTGTCCTCGAGATGAAAAATTGTGAAAATTTCATCTGAATCGGACAACAGAAAGTTGAGGGGAAATCGTTTAATAAATTGGTGGCACACATGCATATATACATAATATAAGGAATGTTTTGAATTGTTTGTTGTTTTATATTGTACATGTTGTATGTTGATTGTGTTTCTCCTACCCGGGTGGCTGATTGGTATATTCTTTGATTCCTACTTATTGAAAATAATTTACCGTATTTCTTATACTAGAGCGACATGTTGACTGCAATTTGAAACTATAGACCGTCATTGCCGAATTAGAGCGACATACCGCTCTATAAGACATGTCTAGTGACAACCATTTAAAAAATAAATCATCGTCCAAATCAACGTTTGTACCTATCACCAGTTACAAACACACAGGGGATGGCGAAAGAGTTATCCAAGTTATTGTATCTTCTATTTACCATGAGGTGATGAAGTGCAGTAAAACAGTTGTCACGTGTGAGTAATAAAATTTATGTGTATGCGTAACACACCTCCCGTAACATATCATAATCTTACTTTATGCCTCTACTGATTAGTGCTTGGAAGCTAAAAGCATGACGTATGATTCACTTTCTGGTATGACAGATTGATATTGATTTATTGTTGTGTTTTTCCAATGGACATCGTCAACATTGCAGATAAAGATGAATGCAATAAACATGAGGCAAATCTCACTTTTAAAAATCATCGTAAAAGGATTTCATACACACTTGGACTCAAGTTAAGTGTAATAGAGTAGATCAAGAAGACCTCCAACAAATCTGCATCCTTGCATTTTGAAATTAGTCAATCTGTCATCATTGACTGGAAGAAAAAAGAGAAACGATTACAAGATGATACCCAACTGCTTCCTCAGACAAGAATGAAAGGTGGAGGAAGGAATCTGACTTCAGCAGAATTAGAGGAGGAATTTTTTTGCATGGTATGAGAAAGAATATATTAAGAGGAAAATCTTGGTTTCTCACGGACCTTTGGTGTATAAAGCCAGAGAAATCTATAACCGTAGAACATCGGCTGATGAGAAGCTGAAAATAAAGTTTTCAAAGGGCTGGTTGGACGAATTCATTGCGTTAATTATTATTAATACTAAGTCTGTTATGAAGAGTATCAATTTCTTTATCAAAAATTTCAAAAGAAGAAGTTAAACTCCAAACTCTATGCACTAGACCCTTAATCATATTTTTATTATATTTTGGGTCACTGAAACTACTCAGAGTACTGTAAAGACCAGTGTCCTTTGGTTTTCTGTAGACCCCTGTCATGAATCTATTCTGCTTCTTTTCAATCAATGAAATTTCTCATACTCACTGCAATAAACTCAATGTAATGGAAAGAGAAATAGGGCATAATTTCCTTTTTCATTAACGTTATAGAATAATTAGGTAATGAGATGAGTAATGTTTACTAGTAACACAATAGACACCCGATTGTTAAGGAATATTATTAATTGTCATATCATTCGGTGACAATAAATATCTTTTTGGCCAAGGTAAAATTAGTGAACCGAAATTATCACATGGAGTTTGTTGTAAAAACGCTGATTTCCCTGTTTAGTCTGTTACTAAACATTAGTTGGGTGAACTAGCAATGTAAGCGGTTTTGGTGCCGGTAGTTTGATAAAAATTCGTAGGCGAGAGTGCCCAGTGAGACGAATTTCCATTTCCAGCTAAAGCAGAAGACCCGGCAAATGGATAGTGATCCGGTTGGATGTGTCACAGAAAAACAATTGGGAAATCAGCTTGTAGATTTTTCCAATGCTACTAAAATCAGCGGACTTTGACTGACCAGAATACTTAGGCATTACATAGGAACTATCTATTTATATTATTTCGAGATAAGATGTCACATCATGTTCACTGTTGGCAATTATCAATTAATTCTTTAACTCCTTTTTCAAAGTTGTACGATGAAGAACTATCGTTAAAATTGCTATTTGAATAATCATACGTTCGAATCGTTAGAGTTGAAAGGGTTAATAGAAATAATATTTGGATTTTTGGGATAGCGGTCATCCACAAATTATATAAAGCTTGAAATCGCTGCACTTCAATCAGTATTATCAGAATTTCCAACATCGAAATGACAAATATCACGACACCGTTCAAAAATCTGAATAACTGCAATTTGATGGTTGTTGTCCGATGAGATGGCGGTATTTGACAGAAAATGAATTACCAATGTCACGAGGAATATCGAGAATGTCGTAAAACATAAATCCATGATATCAAAAACGATAAATTTGATGTAGTCTTCATGTTATGACTGAATTTGCGAAGAACGTACGAAAAAATCTAACCATTTCATTGTTTAATTCATTATTATTGAATCGATCGATAATAATAATTATTCTCAAATGTATATTATATATACATTCATATATATATATATATATATATATATATATATATATATATATATATA
>MQRK01233770.1:14480-25946 GCA_001938485.1 Girardia tigrina | reverse complement strand
AAGGTTTAAAAAACAAATGTTTTCTTATGAAACTCGAGATGATCCCATTATAAATCCAAAAGATAGATTTAAAATAGAATGTTTTAATTGCATTTTGGATAGTGCTATAAATTCGATTGAAAAAAGATTTAACCAGTTAAATGAACACTGTGATGCTTTTGAATTCCTGTACGATATTGCAAATATTAAAAAAGATTTTTCAAAGGAAAGTCTTAGAGAAAAATGTTTAAATCTTCAAAAAATATTAAGCACAGATACTTCTGCAGATATTGATGGCGTGGAATTAGTAGATGAATTGCTTGCATTGTCTGAATTAATTGAACCAAAAACGTCACCAATAAAAGTACTACAGTTTATTTTAAGAAACAATAATTTCACTCCAAATGTTTCTATTGCTTTACAAATTCTGTTAACACAGCCAGTATCAGTTGCATCTGGAGAGCGTAGTTTTTCAAAACTGAAATTAATTAAAGATTACTTAAGATCTACTATGTCACAAAATCGTTTGACAGGTCTTTCTTTAATTTCCATAGAAAGTGATATTGCTAAAAAATTAGATTTTACTGATTTATTGAAGGCTTTTGCATCGGAAAAGTGTAGGAAAGTAAACTTCTTTCACTAAGTCATGTTAAAATATGCCAATTTTGTATGTATTTTGCTTGCTTTTTGTGTTTGTACTGTTTGGATTTAATGTTTTGCAATTATACGATTTTGTACGTCACTCTTAGTTTTACTTTAAGGTATTTTTTAATATATTGGTGCTTTTTAGTTAGAGCGGCAAGCTGGGATCTTGCCTCGGGCGGCAAAACACCTTGAGCCGGCACTATATATATATATATATATATATATATATATACGTTTTCTTCTTGATAGGGCACTGTGGCACTTAAATAGGACACTCTATACATAAAAGTTAAAAAAACTTATCATGTAAATATTAACTGACCAATGCAATTCAATCATTTTTCAATTAGATATAGCATTTTCATTTTAAAAGAGCATTACTATATGAAAACAAAATATACATGCAAAAAAACACATATAAAAACCACAAACACACCAAAAAATTCGAAGACACACTAATATACTTACACAACATTTTTGCATTTTCGTTTTAATAGGGCAATTTAAAATTAAAATTTACAAAAAAATTTTATTTTTTTAATTAATATTTTCCAAATTGAAATATAGTAGGGAAATTTATAACTTGAAACAGAAATAAAGATGACACAAGAAAAAACGAAATTTGGTGTTTAAAAAATCGTCATTTTACATTTTTAATGCAGAATAAACAAAATCAGACAATAAATAGCAAATATTTATTAAATTTTATTTAATAATAGCAGTAATGTATTTCTCTCTACAAAACATCAAAACGTGATCTTTTCTTTTACGAAGTTCATTGGTATTTATCTAAACGTGATTCGCCGATATTTGGCACCCCCACACACAAAACCCTAAAGTCTCTCAAGCCAGTTGAAGTGAGGAAATTCCAATATGATTCTGTAGTGATTAATGAGATGCGGTTTCGATGCAGCTAAATCCGAGTCGATACTGGTGGATTTGTTTATATAGTCCGTGTTTTGATGCATTCGTCGTCGTAAACATTTTAAATCTCGGAATGTAAATTGCATATCCAACAGCAGTCCTGTTCGCATGTACGCTTTCTATAGAACGAACGATGGAGAACGCTTTTGCGTCATTCTATTCGTATGTTTTCCATTTATATAATCACCGATTTAATTCCATAGCGATTGTAAGGAGTTTCCATAATAAATGAGAACGAATTAATTCCAACAAGATTTATATAATAATTCAAATTTTATGCCTTTCGAATATTTAAACAAATCGGCTTTCAAGAGAATTTTTATACGAATATTTGGAATCCATAATTATACTATATATGTTGGGTTTTATTAAAATTATCTTTAATTTCAAATATTTACTTTTAAAAATACAAATCTTAAATCTTAATCTTTACTCGTAAATTTCTATTCTTTATTCTTTAATCAATAATCTTTAATCTTTTGATCGTCAGATCAATTATTCAGAAAAGACTTCCAACATAAATATATGAATAATGAACACAAATTCTTTTATCAAACTTTATTTCAAATAACAAATATCAACAAGTCACAAATAATAATAATAATTCAATTCTTGATGACAGAATACAAACACAATCAATATTTCGTGCGAGTTAACAGATTACAGTAAAAACTGTGAATCTCCAAAGTCGAACGATGATTTAATTAAAATTCAAAGATTTTAAATTAAACCTTCTTCTTCTATACGGGGTACTTATAGTTTAATAATATTTTTAAAAGAATAAAATAAAAATAAAATAAGCTTTTATGTTATTTGTTAACGCGACTTCTTCTTGATTAAATTTCTTGCAAATATTTTTGGGCAAACTAAAACTAGATTTGATGTTGTTTATATAGTAATTTTCCTCAGCCTTGAAAATTGATGAGATAAAACAAAGAGTAAAATATTTATAATTTTTGATGAAGTAAAACAAACATTTATAATTTTTAATTCCAAGTTTGGTTAAACTAAATATTATTTTATTTGAAATTAATAATTTTACCAAAAAGAATTATTTTAAATTTTTACTTATATAAAATTTTATCAAGAAGTGTTCATATGCTTTTCCAAAACCCTAACATATATAAATGATAATATTAGGCATATAAATATTAATATACATTATTTATCCTTACAACGATAATTAATAATAGAAATAATTGTTGATAGTTTCATTACAACAATAAATTAAAATTTCAAGATGCATTAATACATATTTCTAAATATAGAGCCCTTAACAAATATCAAAATGCCCTATTAAAAAGAAAAAAAGTGTATATATATATTATTAGCTGGCTACTACAATAAGAATAATAATTGACAGCCAACTAAAAGGTAATCTTTCTGATGAAATTACTCATACTCAATGCAATAAACTCAATTTTAGCCTTCACATCATATCCAAAACAACCTGAAATCTTATCGATACAATTTAACTGAAATTTCTATTATATGTATTCACTTACAGTCGAAAAGATCGAGTAAGGTTCTAGATCACAGAAAATTTGTAAAGATAGAACTTCATCAATTTCCAAAGATGAACTTTCTATTATTCAGAAGAATTTGGATTTGCATTATGATAAGTTGTATTGCGAATCATTGCTAATAAAACACTATAAGCCCATAATTAACATACAAAATGGTAAAAGTAAAGCAGCCTCAATATTAAATATCTTTAAATAAAATAAATGCAATTAAACGAAATATTAAAAATTAAAATTGAACTTTGATACATTAGGAAACTAATTAAATAACTAATAAATCAAAATATAAATTTTTTTATATCCCTTCTTTATGCATACATAACTCTACTCTGCCAAAAAATTTTAAATAAAAAAAATAATTAAAAAAACACAATAAAAATTAATATAAACTACTTATAATTTATAAGTAGATCTTTTTCAATTAATATAGTTCAGAAACTCCGAATATTTCGTTTTTTTCCAATTTTTGAACTTTAAAAAGTTTTTTCAATAAAATTTTCGATAAAAATCGAAAATGGGTAATTGTGCAGAATTTGCAGAAAATTGATTCTGTAAAAGCCTTTAAAAATAGGTTTCTAAATTCCATGGATACCTATATACCTATATAGAAAGTAAGCTAATAAAAAGAATGGAAAATTAGTATTATAAAAATTAAATAAAACAAAATAACAATGTAAATAAAGCCGAAGAAGATTATCAAAGTTTATGTATAGATGAAGATGTAATTACCGCAACAAATTGAGGTCGATGGAATATTTTACAATATTTACCATATGAACCTAATACCGAATACTACTGTCTAAACCAGATTAAAGTCGGAGAGAAGCGACTTTATTAATGCAGAACCAACAGAGTTATCGTTTGTTAGAAATAGAACCTGATCAGACATTTATCAAACAAATTGAATAAAATAAATTCTACTGTTTGCATTGAGTTAACACATTCACAAATTCAAAAAAAAATTGTTCACTTCGAGATGTGATTTATTGTTTTTTATGGATTAATATCAGTTTTATTCTATTAATGCAAATCAAGTTATTACAGGTTTGTGCGAATTTGTGATGTAACAAAAATATTAAAAAAGTTATGATCATTAACTTCATGCTTTTAAAATTAAAACAAACTTATAGCCGTGCTATTACATCATGAATCATGGGCATGACGGCTTTACCCGTCACTGTCCGCTAAATTTTTAATACATAATTTATGAACGTAATATGAATTAAAATTCATCATCATATAATTTTTAACCTTTTCAGTCACCCTGTATCATACGTGATACGCGCGTTCTTAGTGCTGTAGAATGGAAGTTAAAATATTTAACCAAAATGTTCACCGTGTATCATTTTTATAAAGCTTTTCGAATATTTTCATAGATGGTATGCATCATAAGCATCATAACCATGTGACACAAATAACATTTGTGCGGAGACATGGTTGAGACAGTCGTCGAAGTAAATATGCGTTCAGTGTTTTTGTAGAATTTTTAGCAAAAAAAGTGATTTTTCGTTTGATATTTTGATCTCACTCAATATAAATTAGACTGATCTTGAAACTACTTCACAGAATACCATAATAAATAAAGCGTTGTTATGTATAAACTCGTTTCACTGCTTTTTATATTTCGGGACATTTACAGTCTTGGTCACAATGTATCATATATGATACATCCAATAGTTTTTTATTGACTACTGGATACAAAAAATTGTAAAACATCAGTTATTGAAAAACCCTTTACCAACTAAAAAAACATATTTCATAAGGAAAATAATTCATGACTCAAAGGGTTAATCGTTTTCACATTTTTATTATTTATTATTTACAAAATTTTATTTACAAAATACACAAACTTTCTTTTAAAATAAATCTTGGATCGTGATGACCGGGAAATATGTAAAATTGGGAATGCCAGAAATTCGTAAATTACGAAATTAACCTTTTTAACCCGTTGACTACCGGAGACCCGTATATGGGTTAACGGTTTATAATTTTTGAACGAAGAGGTATTTTTAATGCGTTCTTTTTCTAAATATTACTATTAACTTTTCTAATCCAGTTCTCTCGTTCTCTAATCCAACTCTATTCAATTTATTGCATCAGAAAAAAACTGGAGCATGTGGAACAGTGAGAAAAAATCGTAAAGGATTGCCAAAATGCACTGGAAAAAGAGATGTTCAATGGTTTTCGTCTTCAGCTCTTCTAGCAATGAAATGGAAAGACAAACGAGATGTCTACATGTTATCGACTGTAAAAAGTACAAATTTCTTCAACAGTGGAAAAATTGATAGATCAAACGGAACAGAAATTATGAAGCCCACTCTAGTCATGGAATATTCGCAAAAAATGGGCCCTGTTGATGAAACTGACATGCAGATATCATTCTCTGCTTCAATTAGGAAAACTTTGAAGTGGTATAAAAATTTATTCTTTCATATGATGGATATGGTGATATTCAATTCGTATATACCATACAGAATGAAGTACAACGCTAAAGACTTACAGCTTGCTCAGTTCAAATTGCTTTTGGTTAGAGAAATACTTCAGAGATATGGTCCTTCAGAGAGAAATAGAGTTGGTAGACCTTCTAATGCTCCTACACCTTTGAGATCAGTTGCTCATCACTTTCCCGACAATGTTCCATAAGATCCAAAGAGTAGATAACGAAGTAGAAGAAATTGTATTCTTTGTAGTGCGAAACAAATTCGACAACGAAGTTATTTCATGTGTCTTGACTGTAATGTGCCATTAGGCGTAACGAATTTACCACACTAAGCTTCATTTTGATGTAGATGACTGATAAAAACCAATTCTAATCAGTAAAATACAATAATATTGCAATATTCATTGAAAACTCTTGTTTGTAGCTCAAAAAACTCATTTTTGTAACTCTTACTTAATAAATATTTCTAAGTCTTAAAATTTTTTCATGCTGAATTACCTGTGTTACGCCTAAAACTTCAATAAAATTAACATATCTCCAAAAAATATTCGGTAGTCAACGGGTTAAATTCCGAAATTTTTATGGAATATTCTGGTATTCTGGAATTGTAACCCCTATGGTCTGTCTCTTCTGTTTTAGAGTTCATATGAAATGTATGTATCTGGTTAATCTATGATGGGCGGTTTGTAGTTCAGAATAAGAAAACCATTTCAGTTACCTATTAACATTACCACAGAAGATAAATAACAATGATGGATTTGTATAGATAGAGAATTACATAGGAGTAATTTACCTTCTGCTTCCCTTCTCTAGTAGAATAAATCCAGAGGAAGTATCGCATACATTTTTACATAAATAACATTTGTTTTTAATATTCCCTCGGGTTAAAAAATTTATTTATTTGGCCAATTATTATTTTTACATCGATCTAAATGTTCAATACAGTTTCTGTATGATGTCAACGTTTATATGAAATTTATAATTAATAATTTTATTTATATATTAATTATAGAATATTTATTTTCTAAACACAATTATAGGTCTCATTTCTTCTGTCATTGTAAAAGTTTTTTTTTCTAATTTCGGGTAATAAATGTAAATAAAAAATAAAAAAAATGGAAATTAATTATTTTGATCATATGAAGTAAAACATCATGTGAAGATCTGTAACGTCCGGGCCGTCTAAAAATGTCAAAGGGGTTTCAAAAGGTTAACGTAATAAGCACAAACTTTAAAAGAGAAAGTTTTGTTAAAAAATTGAATTTAATATATAATTGTTAAACGCTTGTAATAATTTATTAAATTGAAACTTAAATAAAAAAAATCATAATAATTGTAAAAAAATAATTCTCAATAAAATAATTATGAAAATCATTATATATATCGGTTCAAAATTCTATTTCAAGCCCATATTCGTGACCCCCGCTCGTGAGATTCTTGCCATTCAATTTCATCCCAAGTGTTGCTTTAATGCCTAAATATAAAATTCATATTAAATATTTTATTACTATAATTTTTATAAATAATAAAATATTAAATGTTTTTTCAAAAGAAATTTCGACAAAAATATAAGTATAATATTTAGAAAATGTTATTAAAACTGATTAAAGAAATAAAATTGGGAAAACCCATTAGGGAATAATTATTTCATGTCCGTTTATTAAAACATAAATGAAATCTTTTAATTTAAAAATGATTTTGATGATTATTATTACTTTATTATTATTATTCCTATATTAAAATTAATTGCTTAAAAAAACTTATCAATATTTATCTCAAAAATATTAGGGTGAACCAAAAGTATTTTCGTATTTTCTACGTCTTTTTGTTCAATTGTTTCTTATTACCAAATAAAGATATTTTATATACATGTGTTATATGTTTTTAAAGCTCTTGAACTGCTCTATCACATCTAATATATATTAAAACTTCTAATTAGTCGTTAATATAATTTTTATGGTCTTTTAGAAAACTTTTGAAATTCCTGTTCTTTTACGCCATTACTGAAAAGAGGGCTTAAACGCAACTGCAGCAACAAAGAAGATATGCGAAGTTGAAGGCGATAATGTGGTCTCAAATCGTACTGCACAAAATTGGTTCAAAAGGTTCAACGAAGGCGACATTGACCTCGGAGACAATGCATGTTCAGGCCGACCTATCACCGTAGATTCCGGAGCAATTCGTGAAGCCGTCGAGACAAATTCGTCAATAAGTACTTGCAGATTGTCGGCTGAACTCGATATTCTTCAAACATCCATTGTACGACACCTTCACGCTCTTGGCAAGGTCAATAGACGATGTAGAGAAGTGCCTCATGAATTGACACAAATTCAAGCCAAAAAGCGTTTCGAAACTTGTCAAAAATTGCTTGAAAATCCGCGCGATGATCGTTTCAACCGTCAAATTGTAACTTGCGATGAAAAGTGGGTTTACTTCTGTAATCCAGACCAACAAAATCAATGGTTGGACCCCGGACAAATGGTGAAACCGGTAGCGAAACGAGATCGTTTCTCAAGGAAGGCACTTTTGTGTGTTTGGTGGAATTTCGGAGGCGTGATTCACTTTGAGCTGGTTCCAAATGGTCGTACCACCGACGCTGACCTTTACTGCGCCCAACTTGATCGAATGTATGCGCACTTGGCGAGAAATACCCCGCTTTGATCAATCGAAAGCGAGTTCTTCTACAACAGAAAAAAATCAAAAATCTCGACGCCTTTGAACTTCTTCCACACCCAGCGTATAGTCCGGATCTTGCGCCATTCGACTATCACCTTTTCCGCTCTATGTCACACTTTCTTCGTGGTCGCAGCTTCAATAATCTGGCCGAGGTCGAAAACGGGTGTCACCAGTTCTTCGCTTATAAGAACAAGGATTGGTACCGCAGCGGGATCGCACAACTTGCCCATAGATGAGTTCAAGCTATAGATTCAAATGGCCTTTACTTTGAAACTTAAATGTTTTTTATTTGTTGTAAAATTATGTTTAAATTTTTAATAAAAAATACGAAAAGACCTTTGGTTCACCCTAATATCCTTACAAAATAAATTAATAATAAAAGTTTTCAAATAATTTTACTAAATAAACTTTAATAATGATTATTGTGGGGAATATTATAAATTTGGTATGTTGAATTTGTTATTTGGAAATGCGGATGGAAAATTAGTATTTGTGATGTTCGTGATGAGTAATTGTTTGAGCATGATTTACACTTTAAATTGCTACATTAGATATGTAAAAATTTTAAAATTATAAGAATTAAATTATAAATTTTGTTAAAGTTAAAAGTTTAAATTAAATTTTTAAAACCAATTAAATAAAAGTTTGTAAAAAAATCATTGAAATAAATTTTTATGTAAAATATTGGATGAAGTTATTATTTCGATCAAGAAAGTTTTATAATGAAGATCATTTTTTCAGTATAATCTTTTTTGCCATACAATACAAGAATGGACCAAAATCATCTCTCATTTATTCAATAAGAAAGCATTGCAATTAACTGAATTAATGGTCATTTTGATACTGGATTTATACTGGATTAAGAGGGTCCTTGTTTATTTACCATCAGAATGATGAATCCTCAACGAAAAGCGCTTGTATGCTTGACTTTGCAAAAAAGTACTATTGCTTAAAACAGAATATGGCATCGATCTACCCCACCGTGCAAGCATCCGATAGTGGGTTAGATAATTTACTGTGTTTGACCTTTTCCTGTTGGATTATGTTAAAGACAAAGTTCTTATTCCACCATTACCAGAAAATTTCAATGTCATGAAAGATGATCGATTAACAACTGCAATCAAAAGTGGTCAGGGACATTCTGAAGCGCGTTTGGAAGGAATTTTCATATCGCTTTGTTGTCCGCGCTTCCAATGATGATCATATTGAACACTTGTTAAGCATGATAAAGATTTAAAGTTAAATACAACATTTGTGTTCCACAAGTAGCCATTGTTTTTTAAATATAATGCAATGACTTTCTTGCATTCTTTTTTAATTACTCTGTCTATTAATATATTATTTTTTTTTAAAAAATGAATAAAATAATCATGAAACCATAAAATTAATTTAATTGTATAAAATGGAAATCTTTGTTTTAATTTTAAAACAATTCATTAAAAAATCTTATCAAAAGTTTGTTAAGAGTTATCCTAAATGCAATTAGAATTGTGATAATAATAGAAATGTTGGAAGCCATACTAAGACCATCACCACTTTAAATGTTATCTCTTTCGTTATCAATGTTTTAATATTGCAAAAAATTCGCAAATTTTTAATATTTAATGAAAAAGTATTTATAAATTTATTTTGCTTTCATTATGAACATGGAGAATCAATTATTATTATCGAATAAAGAAAATAAAAAAACTTCCAGAAAAGAAATATCTACACGTTTTGATAAACAAAATTCTGATGGTGTTACAAAGTTTTGATGAGGATAATTGAAAGGGTAACATGATAAATGTCAAATCTCTAAATTAACATAATAATGAGTGTGAGGGATAATTTGGAATGTTGTAAGTTTGTTGTTTGTATGCTGTTTAGATTGGTGACTCTCCTACTCAGATGGGATTGATATGTTATTGATTAATTATTTGAATCTAATGAAATTAATTTAATGATATTAAATTAAAGTACTAATTAATTAAAGTTTGATAATTATAAATTTTATTAATATTTTCAGTAAATGATTTTAACTTATTAAATTTAATATATTTTAAAAATCAATGTTTATTTAAAAAATTACATAATGTCTTTTTATCAAATAAAATTATGAGAAATTAAAATGTAATATTAAAATTTCCCATTCATTGATTTTTTCATATTTGAATATTTAATCAAAAACTATATCAATCAAAGAAAGATGACCTCTGAAAATTGTTGTGAAGAATCTGTTTGTGTTGTAAATAAATTTTTGCATTCAAATTGTGATGTTGTTAATAATGAGTGGGATCTTCATCTACTAAAGGCTATGAAACAATAGAAGTATTAATTGAAATTCTTGATAATGTTCTTCAAGTTTATGGAAAGTTACGAAGTAAGGATGTCATCAGAAAGATGATCCATAGAAAAAGCTACAAATTCTTGAGGATGCAGTTATTCCCTTATATTTCAAATCACGTGAAATCGATAAAATACAAAAGAAACAGTATTTTTATTTAATTTAAATTGCTTAAAGTCAATTAAGTTGTCAAAGAACCAGTAAAAACGAGCTAATAGATTGATCTATGTAAGTCTATCTGTGAACTATTTTTATGTCAATAACTGGAATAAAAACAAATTATGTAGTATATTTGTCTAAAAACGATGTTAATTTGTTTGTTTGTGGGTCACGCTATGAAATGTAAAATTTTGGAGGAACTGGAATGAATCCACTCAAGGCGTGGCCATTCTAGATAGCCCACATCGAAACGGTTCTAGCGGTACAGTGCCTTTGGAGAAAGACGCTGGGAAGCCGAAAAATTCGACCGAAAACCGTGCAGGTCGTTAAGTTGTTAAAAAAAATTTCGAATTGTGACGATTTTGACAATTCCTACAATGAATTTCGTGAGAAAGTTTTAAAAATACTAATAACATTCAATCCATAAATGACGATTTCCGTAACTTATTTATTAATTATATTTCTAAAAATCAATTAAGTATAAATTTGCAAAATTTTGTTATAATCGGAATAATGCTTTTTCGGTCAAGCTCAAATTTTACTATGATCATATATATGCTGATAAAATGCGAAATAGTAGAGGAACAGGGAGGGAATCCGTGCAAAGTTGAGATCAATCTGCATAGCCCACATCGAGATGGTTCTGTTATGCAGTAACATAATTAGTTTATTTAATATTGCTGGAAAATTATTTACTAGAAAATTACTTTGGTTAATCACCAGCATCCGGGCCCATGAGGATGCGGTCCAAAATTCGAGTTCCCAATCGTCAATTGTGGTCCTTAAGAGGACCGTAT
>MQRK01233769.1:0-17044 GCA_001938485.1 Girardia tigrina | reverse complement strand
ATTTTTAACCGTTTCTTATAAATATGGATATGGATATAGATATATATTTAATAATATCAATAATTATTTAAATGTTGAGAATTAAAATATCTTATAAATTATACTTACAAATCTTACAGTGATTGCTGATGGAGTCATGAAGATCGTCACCATCACTAATCTTCTATCTTCTGTTATACCCATAATATCCGCATAACGTTCGAAATTTTTTTTATGAAGTCATCTAATTTCGACTCGGGGCCATCAAATTTTTCGTGTCCCATAATGCTGTTGGTCACCATATTAACAACATCAGTATGAGGTTTACAACATTTAT
Organism: Girardia tigrina; assembly: GCA_001938485.1. Lineage (NCBI taxonomy): Eukaryota > Metazoa > Platyhelminthes > Tricladida > Dugesiidae > Girardia > Girardia tigrina. Next base: position 16,728 of record MQRK01233769.1, on the reverse strand, counting down.
TATTACCACAAGCGCACTCACTTTTTGACATCTCTCTTGATCAATATATTTCTGAGTTCAAACTAATAAAATTCAATAAATGAAAATCTGTTAATAAAAATTATTAATTATAAAGAATCTAAGTGGTTAAAATTAAATCTAAACACTTTTTTAAAAAAAGAACATATTAAATTAATATATTAAAATTTTAAATTTCATTAAAAAATAAATAATACATTCAATAATTATTTAAAAATCTTTTTACTTTAAAATTAAATTAAATTATTTTTAATTAGTAGGAATCAAAGAAAATATCAATCATCCATCTGTGTAGGAGAGGCACAATCCGAATCAACACACAACATGCACAATATCAACACATAATTCAAAAAATTCCTCACAGCGTTAATGTATTGTAATGTGTAAATAGATTACCGACCGTAACACTTTTAAGGATTCTACAAAATATTTCCTTCAATCTCCTTCAAGATGCTTATTTTCTTCAACGGAAATATAAAAAACCTGATTCAATAAAAAGTGGTTCGGAAGAAATGTTTGTTGTATCAACATTGCTAGAAAAGGGAAAAAATGAATTTTGACTTTCCTGTCTGAGTCTTCTAACAGTTCAAATGTCGAGTCTTCAGAAAAACATAAAGGTGAAGTCGATAGTATCGATGTTAGTAACATTCAGAATCATATGACCTCTCAAATAAAAAAGACGACTAAGATGGCTCCAAAACTGATCAATCAATTATTGGAATTAAAAAGTTGCGACATTCAAATGGCCGCAGAAAATACCAAGCCAAAAGCACTGTTTTGGAACAATCTAGTCAACATAGATCAAAATATTATAATAAAAAAATTAGAAAGTGATCAAGCTCAATTAGAAATTGTTGATAAAAGTTAGACTGAAATTGAATCACAAATAACAGATGTGAGATTGAAAATAAAGAAAATGAAGCAAAAATTATCCGGAAGGGTTGCTGAATTAAATGTAAATGTTGGAGAAAATCGAAAAACAACCCCATACGAACAGAAACAGACAGACTGAATGCGACAATAAAAATTGTTCGTGATCAATTATTGAAATGTACTCGATTTGTTCTTCCATGATTCTATCGATGTGTGTGTTTTGGTGTTGTTGTGATATTCTTCGTGTGCTCGAGTGTGTGTGTGACAGTCTGTCGAAATGATCGGAGATTGCTTTTTCTTCATTTTAATTTGAAAATTATTATTCATTATTCGATTGTTTAAATCGATCAAAACATGATTTTGTGCGCGAAATTTTTATAAAAAGAAATTTTGGAGTCGCCATTTTTTTCATTTTGTGAAAAATGTTTTGTGATTCGGCGCGTTCGTATTCGAATTATTAAGACACTGTTAATTTTAATCGATTAAAAATAAAATTTGCCGAAAGACAGTCTAAAAAATTTTTTACGAAAACTTTTATGAATCTTCTTCTTTCGTCGGTCAAAGGACAGTATTTTAAAATGTCGACCAATTTGGAGAAACGTAGTTCAGATGGTTATGTGTTTGAGGTGGGAGTCGAATATATTAGTTACAAGTCGCCATCGTCCGGAAAACTGAAACATGTATACGAAAGACTAGGGGAATCGTGCGATTTATATCCGGAAGATATCGTTAAAAAAAGAAACGAATTCTATATATTATAATTTAAATATCAGTAAATTAATATTTTCTTAGTAAAAAAATTAATCTCTAAGTAAAAAAACAATAATTCTAAGTATAATAATTAAGCACTCAGTAAATAAAAAAATAAAAGCTGTGTTAAAAAATCAATAAAATCGGTAAATAAAAAAAATTCTATGTTATATTTTTCCTTTTCATCAGTATTAGTACTAAAAAAGTTGATTGTGCTAAAAAAGTTAAAGAACTGGTCCCTACAGATTTTTGTGAACAGCTGTCACAGACTGCTGAAATATTTTGGAAAAGCATCTATTCTTTTTCTTAAAAAGTGGAAAAAGGATTTTCTAGAATTTGTCGACTATTTCTATAATGAATGGCTATTATTGAATAACACTTGGTATGAAGGATACCAATATTTTACTTGGAGTACTAACAATGCTTTGGAGAATTTTAACCGATATATCAAAGAATGTGGAACTTTACGTGAACGATTGACTCTCTCTCGTTTGTTCGACGTTGATTTTGAAATGGTTACCAACTGTTCGAAAGCTTATGAACGAGATATGAAGACACTGTGACTTCTCCTACTGTCCCCTTAAGTGTTTGGACCAGTGATTATCAATGAGCAAAAACTGTCAAAATTTTGCTGTCGAAAGATCTGGATACAATAGTCGAATATTTCGTTCCATCTGGAAATATAAGTCAACTTGCTAAAAGTGTTATTGAAGAAAAAGATTTACTGCGTTGGAATACCTTCGAGAAATTTAAAAAAAGAGCTTTTAATATTTAGAAAATTACATTTCTCAAAGAAAATGCTTGACAGGATGGAGGATGCAACTGTCCAGCATTTTTCAAAAATGATATATATAAGCATGTTTGTTGGAATTTCAATTAGAACCGATCTATTTCCGAGTCTTTGTAAAGCACCTTGAAGTGCCGGCTATCGGACCGAGTGGCGGCGGCCAGAACCTCTTACTTGTGCAGGAAGATGTTGGATGGTAGAATTGATCGGTGAGTTCGGTGGACGCCATGGACGGTCGAGCCTGATTGCCACCGGTTCTCACTGGATTGGAGTTCTCATCAAGTCGGTGACGACTTCCCGGCCCGTCTCTCATGCTCTGTTTCGGTTGATGCGAGCGCGGAGATCTCCGATACGGCGCATGATTTTGCACCTTGTTATTTTTTATTAATTAAAAAAATAACAAAGTCAAAATAACGATGACAAAGTCAACATTTATTATCAGACAAATTAACTTACAAAATTTAAAATTGTATTTTTTAAAAAGGTGTCATTACCCACATATTATTTAAACAGCTGTTTGCTAAAAATTTTGATTTCGGTCATTTGATCGGGAACATCACAAACCTGCTGCTGCTAAAAATGTGCCAATTGGAGAAAAAATAAAGCGTGGCAGACCAACCAAGGCTAAAAAGGCTTCAATTTTTCAATAAAGGATTAAAAATAATCTCTGTATTTTGTAATTAAAATGATGTATTTTGTACTTAGAATTATGCATTTTTTATTTATTTTTTCTATTTTTTTACTTAGCTTTTATATTTATTTACTTAGCATTTTATATTATTTTACTTAATGTTTTAATTTTTTTCTTAGTGAAAATAATTTTTTACTTAGAATTAATTGATTAAAATACTTAGCTTTTTAATAAAATAATACATAGCGCTTTTATAATTATACACAGCGATAAAAATTTTCTGATACATAATTGTCGAATTTATTATATTACTTTTAAGGTTTGAAGAAGTATAATTACATTCCACAAAAGTTAAGTTTAATTAAAATGCATTAAAAAAATTAATTATGCATTAAAAAATGCATAAATAAAATTACCTTTAAATAAAAGAATTACGCAGGTATTATAAAAAGAGACATTTTGGAAAAGATTCGGAAGATTCAAAAAAGATTTCTGTGCAAAAGAAAATCAAAGGCTTTTATCTAATAAATAATGTTTACCATGTTAAATTCAGACTTCTAACACTATTTACCTACAATATTTGTAGTTTAAAATATACTTCTACCCTCCTATTATAATTTTCAAATTTTTAGTAAATTATATTTATTTATAAAAACAATTATTCTTGTTCGGAATCTTCTTTGTCCCACTTACAGCACCTATGTCTGTTTCATTTAGATATTTGAAATATCATTCCACTAACTCTTTCAAATAACTACACCTTAAATAGCTGAATAAATATCAAATGATTTTCCAATATAATATTTTATTTAAAACTGGGTGGTACCCTGATAAAAACATTATCTCCAAAAGTACCAACAATTCACTTTAATCCTAAAACACATAAAAGATAATGTCCAGTTNNTCTAAGATTGACTCAAAATACGATCAACTAGATTGGAGAAATAAAATGTTTGAAACAGTTGAAAGAACTTTCTGACTTTGATTTAAACATCTCTACAGCGATGTGTTCAAACAAAGATTGATAATGACTTTTAAATGCGGTTTGTTCTCCATTTCTGATAATATTTCAGATGCTTACTTTAAAATTTTAAAACTCGATTAACCATTAAATTAGAATTAGTTATGATTATTATAATTTTCTTCTGGATTCGTGGAAAATTCGATAGACATTCATTTTGTTTTGCTCAAATGACAATTGTGAAGGGAACTTAAAGTTATTTTCTGGTCTTTTGTTTTCATAGTGTTTGTTTTTTAAATTTTTATTCAAATCTATCATTTATATCTTCGTTATTTTTTAATAATTTATTAATACTCGTAAAAATAATTATCAGTTAAACAACATTTTTGATAAAATTTATTCAAAAAAGAAACTTTGTCATATCAAAAGAACTTCATTCCATATTGATTGACAAAAGTATGATTATCAGTTGATTCTTTACAAAAGACACATTTCTTTAGATCCTTCAGACAATTACGACAGAAGAGATGCCCACACTGATTAATTATGTCAATTTGGTTGGTGCAACATATTGAACAAATCTAAAATTAAGGAAAAGTATATAAATGAATATAATATTCAGTCTTGTGACGAATAATTTAATATTGTGGAAAATAATTTTGCTACAGCTTCTTTAAGAAAATGATTATTGCATATGTTTCTGAAATTATTTTCTAGTTATTTTGTTTGTCTTTTAATGTTACTTTTATACAGTTACTTTAAGAAAGAATTATATATTTATTTAATTTAATACAACGTAGCATAATAATGGCCAAAATTTTTAAAAATTTTAATTAGATTTCAAGATTTAAAATGGCTTTACTTTGTGCACTTTGGATGTTTAATAATGGATTGTAGTGTCTTATTATTAATGATTACAAAACTGCCGCTCATTGTGTGAATCTATCCAATGTAGTCCTTCTATCTCTTTAGAAAACTATTGAGCATATAGGCTCTTTAGAGGGTTCACCCAAACTAAAGAGTCACTAGCATTGTCTCGATAGGCTTCCGACAGGAACGAATAATTTCGGTCTCCGAGATCATTTGGGCTTCTCTGTAAGAAACAACTACCCATGGATTGTAAATCAATGACTCTGCATAGCTTTGGCTGCATTCATGGACTTTGAACAGCTCCAAAGTGACATTTGAACTCTGCAATCCTAGAAATCAGATGTGTTTCTTAAGTAGGTATCACTTCCTCCACCGCCGTCGTGATAGTCAGCGATCCTTCAAGCATTAAATCTGATTGCCTCGCTCTTTCTTCAGTGTTATTTGTTGAAATGGTTTTCGCTGGTGTCATTGTCGATTCTCCAATTTATTCTGTTACCAACAATTTATGATCACGCTTGAGGTACCTGTTAAGCCATCCTATCTTTTTGTATGACTTTTTACATAGTATAAATAGAAATGGTAATTTTAATTGTTTTATCTCATTGACTTGATCAGGATTAGCAGAATCAGAAAACAATGGTCCTTTTAAATGTGTCTGCTTAACGAGATCCGTGTTACCCTCTGCACCGTGGTGGATTCTTGGAAAATGGATGGCTTAAAGTTCGTCCATAGACAAATGTGATAACGAAACTTACAGTGCTTTGAATCCTACCTGTAGATATGTAGAACACCTGCAAAACCCAAACAAAGGGTTTGAAAGGACCCAAAGTCATTAGACTCCCCATTGGGTCCGATGGCACAAGGACCAAAGGCTGAGCATTGAAGGTAAGAACCTAGAATGTACGAGGACTAAACGACGAGAAAATTCTATCTCAATAAAGTTCTGAAAAAAGGAAAACAGATGTGTGGATCCTGACAGCGATGTACTACTAGTTCAAACAATCCACTAAATACAATGCATGTAAAATTTTGTACAGTGGTTGTAAAATTGATAAACGAAGGGAAATATGATTTGCGCTTATGATCAGAGAAGATGACTCGACCAAACTGGATTTTAGACCAATTAATGATAGTCTCTTTATTTGCAGGTACATTAGGAAATCAATTGTACTAATCGGAATGTATGTCCCAACGGACTGCGGTTATACACATGAGGAAAAAGAGAAAAAAAAGAAAGAGAAAAAGAGAATCCGGAGCAGCAGGGGAAGATCAATTAGAAGAAATTAACGTTTGAAATGTTTGAAATGATTTTGTTATTTTCTCTCATTATTATGCATACTTCTACATGCAAATGTGGAATATTGTGCTGTTGATGAAATTCTATTTGGAATCAATTTAAATGTTTTGTTCTGATTTTAACGAAAAATTTTAATCAACAGACAACAATTTATCAATATGCACGATTCTGGAATGTATTTGAAATGTTTTTATACATTTAGTAAATATTTGTGCAGTAATGAAAATTTCATTTTTCTTGATTAATGAAAACATTCTTGGCAAATGCTTTCGCAGTCGTTTGTCTGGTGATGATCTAAGAATTTCATCTCTAGCACCACCATACATATGCCCCCGGCAGTCTCTTTTAATCATTACTTCAGTTTCGAAAACCAACAAAATAAAACCGAAGTCCTATTTTATTATTCCATGCAAGAATATGCAAGCATAAAAATTTATTTTTTTTTAAATTTTTTTTTAATTAAAATTTTTTGGCCAAGTAGAGTTTTGTCTGCATAAAGAATGGATATAAATTTTTTATTTACTAGTTATTATTACTTTTATTGATTTTGTACAAATGAGCTTATGTAACTAATAATATTGTATAGACTCCCTTGTACTATAATATAATTTGGGACTGAATTACCATATATTTAGATATTAAAAGTTAAAGTCAAAATAAAAAGAGACATATTTTGATAATATTACAATATTCTTATGGTTATAATAAATTATTATTAGAAATTATTAGAAAACGGAACAACTAATTAGGAGGCTTTAATTGTAGGTCGAGGAGAACTGAAGAGTACAAAGCAGTTGTAGGTATCTACAACACTTGAGTGAAGAGGTCGAATAACGGGGAGCTGCTGAAGAAGATAAAGATATAATGTAGACTGCGCGTTGAATACACCTTTTACAGGAAACAATGTAGCCAGAAAACAAGCTAGTTATATATAGAAGGTAATTACTGGATCTTATTCTTATTGAAAGAAACTTAAACGTTCACCGACATTTGAAGCTACCCAGGATTCAACTAAGGTTCTCACTACGATCTGGTATTTAAAACTGTGATAGTCCTTAAAGAAGGAAAAACGCCGAATTGGTCAAGAAGTGACTGTAACATACACTGATTTCGCTGGAGACACTCTGAATCTCGATAGAATGAATTCTACTTATCCACGAGAGGAAATAGTAGAGGCTGTAAAGTACGTGAAGAGTACACCAACCACAGCATCGGAAGGATTGATCCCTGAAATCTATAAAAGGGAAATTTGAAAATACAGATGCATTCCCACCAAGTTGGTAAGGACAAAAGTGGTGATTCTCTTCAAAAAGAAGGGCAGCCATCTGTTCGAGCTGTGATTGCGGAAACCTCTTGTTCGTGTGGAGAGTCTCCATTCAAAAAGAGTGGCCAACCGCCTCGACGTCGCGCAGAAGCCATGTATATGGGAGAATAGTGTGATTTGGCTGATTCCACATTTTGACGATGAAATTGAGAAAGGATGGAGTCAAATCTTTGTATCTCGAGTCCGAGTTTATTTCATTGATCAAATTGTCATTCGTTTAATTCATTCACAAGATTCAGTTAACGTTCTTCTAACTACGCTAAAGTAAAGTGGTTTTAAATCTTAAAATCTAATTAAAATTTTTAAAACATTTTGTCATTAATACCTTAAATTAATTAAATAATTAGTTTGTTCATTAAAAAATAACTGTCAATGGTGATGATGGAAAAGAATTTCCAAAACATGCACATTAATCAAAAGCTTTAACAAAATTATTTGTCAAAATTAAACATAAATATAATCATACTGTTGCACAATCGATTATTTTTGTCGAGTTGTATATTTCATAATTTTCTTTCACTGAAAAATGATTTCTAATTTCATCAATACTCTGAAATTGTGACAAACGCAAATTGTTTATTGATTGTACTTTCTTTAGAAACTTTTGTAATCTGACCAATGATTTCCCTGTGTGCTGATTTGTACATAATTGATAATTCAAGAAAACATGAATATGTACTTGGATTGTGTCTGTTAATACATCTGATATGAAATGATCAAACCGGACTTCATCATCACGATAATAATGCAGAATACAATTTTTCAATTTTACAAAAGTCGAAGAATTCGAACAAAGCAACTAAAGGAGAATTAATACAACTTTCCATTTGTATCGACAATTTACTTTTCCTAAACCATTCGATATTATGTCAGAGAATAATTTGCTTTGTTGTTGCTGCAATACGTCCACAATCATTAAATCATCCAAATGAAATATTATTATACGTGATTGTCGATGTACAAATTACAATTATGCAACAGCAGTGACTTGATAATGTCTTTGTATTTCAATCTGTAAGCCAACATTATTGGACTAATTCCATTCTACAAATAACCAGATCACATTTGTTCAATAAACAACAAATAGATCAAATAGAATACCGAATCTCTTGAGTCGATATCGCAACGGTGACAGATGAGCATTTTGACAATGTCATAATTATTATTTGCAATAGCGTGATGAATTGGAGTTCTTCCACACTTAAAATACGAATCAATCTCCACAGAAATATGTGAATAATGTTTTACTGAATCTCGGACGTCCACATTACATTTGTTTGTAAGTAGTAATTTTACAACATTTCTATTTTTATGTTCGCAAGCAACATGGAGAGGTGTACGTCCATTCTATCATTGTGAATAAAAGAACAATCAATAAATAATGTCTCACTGTATCGGGCACATGGCAATTGTAATTATTAGATATCAATAATTTTAAAAGTACAGCATGATTCTCTTTACAAGCGCGATGAATGAGACTTTCGGACTGCAGAAATGTGAATGAGTTCTGTGAGAATATCGAAATAGATTACCGAATTTTCGATATCCGTTTTGTCAAGTTTCGGAAGTAATAATTCCACGATTTCGTAATAATTCTTCTCTATTGCAATATCGATTGGTGTCTCTCCATCCTTAAGAATTATTTAAATGATTTTTATTTTATTTCGAATTTTTATACATATTTTTTTGTATTTATTTGACAATTTTGATTTATTAGAAGATTCACTATATCGGTGTTACCATAAAAACAAGCCAAGTGTATTGGGCGCTCTCCCATCTGTATATTGAAATTATCATTTATTCCAATTCATTCAAACAACGACAAACTTTATTTTCAGCCTCGATATCGCAATTGAGAGATATCAATAATTTCACCATCTCGAATCTATGACAACGATATGCAGAATGTATTGGTCTATTGTCAGACTACAATTTAATTATTTGATTACAATTATTTAAAAATGCAATGGTTAAAGTATTACATAATCTTTTGCTTCAATGTCACATTGTTTTGATAATAGATATTTAACAACATTTATTGAATCCTTTTCACACGCATAATGTAATGGTTTCTGTTCAAACTACAATTCGATAATTACAGAAAATATAAACCATAATAATTTACGCGATCTTCCGCTTCTAAATCGGCGCCTTTTGAATGCAAAAATTCGACAAGTTCGACATTGCCAGATTCACTTGCATAATGTATGAGTTGTTTGCCCAACTAAAATAGAGTCAGTCTGAAGTAAAAAGTCATTGATGAATTACTTCATCTGTCGCATTGATATCGCAATTCATAGATATCAATAATCTGACAATACTCAGGTGACCTTTTCTACAAGCATTGTGTATTGGTAATTGCCCAGACTATTGATCAGAATCGTTATCAAATAAAAATGAGAGTGAATCATTAAAATTATTTGATCCATAAATGTATAAACAATAATTTTACTTTATCTCTGGCATAAATGTTGCAATTCTTTGAGATCAGCAATTGTACAATGTCATGATCTCCGCTCGCGCAAGCACGATGAATTGGTCGCCTTCCCCGCTTAATTCGAATAATTATCAGATAAATAGTAATTTGTTCATTGAAGATATTTAACAAAAGCTTTTACTTATTTATAATAATTACATCCACGTGACATTTGATGTAAACAAAAATATATTTATATTTGAAATACTAAATAATATAATTATCCCATTCTTTTTATTAGCTTCCTTTCCGTATGTATATATATATATATATGTGTGTGTGTAACAATAGAATTTAGAAACATATTTTTGAAGGTCTTTTACATGATCAATATTCTCCAACCTTTGCTCACTTACTCATTCTCCATGATTATGTGAAAATTGGATAAAAAAACGTTTTAGGGCCTCCAATTGTGAAAAAACGGAAAATTTAATGTTCCAGAACAATATTAATAAGAAAAGATCTACTTATCAATTACAAGTAGTTTGAATTACACGATAAAGTAAAGATAAAAAGTATTAATAAATTAATAATAATAAAAAAATGTAATAGTAATTTCTCGTCTACAAAAGATATCAAAAATAATTCTGTTGCTCAAATTGAGTTCCAACAGCATAAATAATGGATATAAATTTTTTTTGATTTAATAGTATCATGATATTATTATATACATAATTTTATAAATGTATAATTACCCGATCTTCAACCTCCACACTGCAGTTAACTGATAATAACAATTCAACGATATCTTTATGATTATATTCACACGCCAAATGTAATGGTGAAACTCCCATCTAAATGTTTCGTGTTATTTTAATTCATCCAATAAAACTCATAAATACATCTCTGGTCGGTTTTAAACTGCAATTCTTTGACAGAAGTAACTTCACAATATCTATTTTGCCATATCTACAAGCATAATGAATTGGCCTGTAACCGTCCTCATAAAAAACATGCTGATAATATAAAATAAGAGGATCAATAGCAATTAAACAGTTGCTTACTCCATATTCATATTCATATTTAAATTCAACATTGACATAGATATCGTGGGCAAACAGAGATTCCAGTACTTCATAACTGTGACTGATAAACTCAGATTGTGTATATTTTAACTAATAAAAGATGATACTTTATTCAGTTAAACAATTTATTAAACGCACTTTTTTTTCTTCGGATAATTTATCATAATTTAAACACAAAAATTTAAGTATCTCATTTCGATTATCTTCAAACGAATTTCGATCTGTTAAAATTTTGTTCTAAATTATAAAATATCTTTCAATATTATTCGCATTAAAATAAAATACCGAGACTGCCATTTTATATTTGTGAAGAGTAATAATAATATTTAAACAAATATTTTTATGATTAAAAGTGAATATATATTACAAATACTTTTTATATTGCATAATTTTTTGTCACATTTGATAAAAGAATTTTCGGATTTTGTAAAAAAGTAAGTGAGAGTCGCGTGTTTAATCTAACTCAAATTGGATGACTTTGGTATATGGTAAGATAAAACAAAACTAATCAACAGCTTATAAAACTTTATTTCGGTACTTGGGAAAACAATTAACCTGTAGATATAATAGTTCGAAAATACGGAATTGATCTCCATAAGATATGATAGCTCGAGAATACGGAATTGATCTCCGTAAGATATGATAGTTCGGAAATACGGAATTGGTCTTCGTCGAAACAGAAATTATTGAATGTTTGTCGTCCGTGAATTAATTTGGCAGGCGATATCAGATCAGATATTATAATTTCTGATTGATTTTTTCACAGATTTTTTTTGAATATACTTATAATATCTTGATACTATATAATATGATTACACACAAAATAAAAATAAAAATATACATTTACAACAGCATTCTGTCAGGCCGGCACGATTTGTTCTTGATGTCCAGTAACAAATTGCATCTGACATTCTTCGAAAGATGTTCTTTTAATTAAAGGTAAAATAATCATTCTTTCATTAAAGTTTTCTTTCTCTAGTTATTCGATCGAAAATTGCTTGAAGATATTCTGTATCAACAAGCATCCCGACAACTGACCGCTCTCGTCAAGACTCGGCAACATTTTCAAAAGAAACACGCCATTTTCACGGAGATTTTATTTGGTTTGGAGAAAGTTCTTCCAATAGGATATCATCGTTAATTGCGCGTTGGATCGGGTTCTTTCGATCGGAGACAGGTTCGAACTTTCAAAATGATTTCTGCCAATTGTGCTCGACAATCTTCGGAAGTAAAATATGATGTTTTTCAATTGCTTTCTCTAGTTATAATTATCTTTCTTTAGTCATAAAATTTTTCATAGTTTAAACAATTAGTGTTGACCACAATTATTACACAGACCCATTCGTAAAATTGGGTAGGACTCGTCTGATCATATAGAGGATTGTACTAACCTTTTGCTAAAATTTTAAATAAGAAACAATTATTAAAAAATAATTATGTGCATTCGTAATTATGATATTTTATTCGCTCACTTTCTCTTTCAACAAAAGCAAGATAATTATTTTCAAAAATATTTCGTAAAATAACCAGTGAACTCGGAAACTGTTCGATTTGTGATTAGAATGTGGCAATTTCCGCAGAGACATTTTTCACCAACTATTCTCTGGCGTTTCCAGACCTTCTGGAGTCCTGTCAGAAAGACCAATCTAAAGGATTCTTAAATAAATTCCGACTGTATTTTTCAACTTTATAACTTTATTATATAACTTAATTGTATAACTTTATGAATGTCTCGTACATTTTATCATAACAATATTTTGTTAGGTATTAAAATCTTTAAACTTAAATATTTACTTTTTAAAACACAAATCTTTAATCTTAAATCGCTAATCTGACTCAAATTAATCAGTAACGACTTCCAACATAAATATATAAATAATGAACACAAATTCTTTTATGAAACTTGTGTTCCATCCCAATCAACCACGAAGAGGACTTCTGCATGGATCGAGTAGGTCAACACGCCGCCGCCCATTAAGTCATCTTGCGTTTCCCTATCACATACCTCACCCACAGTCATTCACATTAGGGATGACGAGGAATATTATTTTACTGGGGAGGAAGAACTCGAGACGATCGAGCTACGCGCAGCTGTAGACTTTGACTTCGACATACTCTCTGAACTGGAAGTCTTCCTGTTAGATGAGACAAACCGCGACGGTTTCCAAAATTTACTTAACGCCACCATAAATCCTGTCCAACCAATTATGCTGTCCGTCGATTCTGTTCATAGTTCGCCTGAGAGATACATCAATGCTACAGACGATTCGAAACGAACCGATGTCAAGATAACTACGTGACGAGTGGAGCCCGTTTCAACAGGTCAACCAGTGCCCGCAACCAACAACGGCGAAACTATTCTGATCAGCGGAGAGTGTAAGTCAGTCGCGTGCGATCACATGGGCACTCATCTGTGTATCGTATTTTGCATCATCCCCGTCACTCCCGGCATTGAATCCGATCGGTCTGTCCGTTGTGACGTCAATGTCACCTTCACCAATGATGCAAGTCCCAACATCTGTCGGATGATCAGCAAATGTTGCCAGTTTGAACGACCACAGCACGAATGGTTTCACTTTCCCCACGGTCATATCGACCAATCTGATTCGATCCAGCAACACTCTTTGATGATCAAATGTGCTGTTAACAACAAGTCTTCAGTACTTCTCAATTATTATTATTTAATATTAATCGCAAATATATTTATTGTTACCGGATGTTACTGATCTGATCTCGATCATTCACCTGATCAAGAATGACTTGATTATGTAAAATTTGATTCGATGTTAGTGTGTAAATAAAACTGTTTAATTTTATGATAATTAAAATTATTAAACTATTATTTTATTTAATTATGATTGCGTATTCGCGATGAAAAAATGTCATTAATTTGCTTTTATAAAATTATTTCGTCGTGATTGATTAAAAGAACAGAGACCAAATGTAACAAATGTTGAGCAAATATTTGCAGTGCGAAAGGCGGAAGTTAACGTGTTTGAAATAATAACGAGCTGTAATGAGGGTTTCGCACGGTTTCGAACTTAAGATTACATTTGGTGTTTAGGCTATGAAACGGGTTTATGTTGTCTATTACGAATCATCCCTGTAGACACTTGACAAAGGTTACTGGTATCTGCATCATTACCTAAGAATTTGAAGGATGGATCTTCAAAAGAATCAATTTGTACTGACGATTCTATTACTATAATTGCATGAAGACAATCTTAAATACATGTAGATAAAAGATAAAATATGATCGGATGGATGACGCTAGAATATCCAGAAACAAATGAAGGAATACTCTTTTCAGATCAAATAATACTTATAATATTGATTTGATGATAATTCAAGAGCCAGTTTGAAAAATGTTGAATATACGGACATGAATATACGGAATTATTATTTTGTATATTTGTAAATTACAGGTCATTTAAAGTTTTTAATCAAAGTTATAAAAGTTGAAATAATATTTTTAGAACGAAAATTCACAAAGGAAATTAAAATTTAATATTAATATTATATTTTTTTCCGGTTTAGAATCAATAAAATATCAAAAAATGTTTCTCAAATAATTTTTTGTGAACTATATATTGGAGTAAAAAGAGACATTATTTAAATACTGACAAGTTGGTCAGAAATTCGAACAGGAAAAGGAGAAAGAAAAATCGCAATTTGTAAATAAAACTTTCTCTTCTATGACGGAGTGATATTATCATCCAAGTGTACTCACAATATCTAACAATATACATGGACAACTGAAAAGCAACTTATTCCACTAACTAATGAAATTACTGAATAAGCTGCTCTACAGGAAATAGAATATACCAAACTAATCTAACACAAAATTAGATGACTTTGGTATATGGTTAGATAAAAAAAACAAAACTAATCAACAGCTTATAAAGCTTTATTTCGGTACTTGGGAAAACAATTAACCTGTAGATATGATAGTTCGAGAATACGGAATTGATCTTCGTCGAAACAGAAATTATTGAATGTTTGTCGTCCGTGAATTAATTTGGCAGGCGATATCAGATCAGATATTATAATTTCTGATTGATTTTTTCACAGATTTTTTTGAATATACTTATAATATCTTGATACTATATAATATAATGACACAAAATAAAAAATAAAAATATACATTTACAACAGCATTCTGTCAGGCCGGCACGATTTGTTCTTGATGTCCAGTAACAAATTACATCTGACATTCTTCGAAAGATGTTCTTTTAATTAAAGGTAAAATAATCATTCTTTCATTAAAGTTTTCTTTCTCTAGTTATTCGATCGAAAATTGCTTGAAGATATTCTGTATCAACAAGCATCCCGACAACTGACCGCTCTCGTCAAGACTCGGCAACTGTTTCAAAAGAAACACGCCATTTTCACGGAGATTTTATTTGGTTTATGGAAAGGTCTTCAAAAGAATATCATCGTTAATTGCGCTTCGGGTTCTTTCGATCGGATACAGCAGCGAAATGTTTCGAACTTTCCGAATGATTTCTGCTAATTGTGCTCGACTATCTTCGGAGAGTAAAATATGATGTTTTTCAATTGCTTTCTCTAGTTATAATTATCTTTCTTTAGTTATAAAATTTTTCATAGTTTAAACAATTAGTGTTGACCACAATTATTACACAGACCCATTCGTAAAATAGGGTAGGACTCGTCTGATCATATAGAGGATTGTACTAACCTTTTGCTAAAATTTTAAATAGCAACAATTATTAAAAAAATAATAATCTACATTCGTAATTTTGATATTTTATTCGCTCATTTTCTCTTTCAACAAAAGCAAGATAATTATTTTCAAAAATATTTCGTAAAATAGCCAGTGGACTCGGAAACTGTTCGATTTGTGATTAGAATGTGGCAATTTCCGCAGAGACATTTTGCACCAACTATTCTCTGGCGTTTCCAGACCTTCTGGAGTCCTGTCAGAAAGACCAATCTAAAGGATTCTTAAATGAATTTAAAATTGACACAATATATAGTTAATAAAGTTGGTATGATTTCACCGATGGGAGGAATGAATCCCGAACAACTGTAAGAACCATTAACGACTGATAATATGAAATTATTACGAGAAGCGATATGTCAATGAACAAGGTAATGATTCCGTTCGAACTTTGAATGTAACTGATAAATTAATGATACAAAATAAAGATATTTATTTAGAAATGAAAAAATTGGAACAATAAATAAATAATGAATATAATATACAAATCAAAAATTTAAAAGATAATATCAAGAATAAAATGAAAACACTGGCAGATAAAATCGGAAATGAATTGGAAAAAATTATCAAAGATTTTTTATTAGTGATTTGAAAGTGAAATGTGATAATAACCGGAAATAAATGTTTCTAAATAAAAATAATTGCAAGAAATGTTTGTAAATAAGTTTGGTGAACCATCACTGGACGCGGAATATGCCAATGAGTGAGGAGATCAGGTATCGGATTTGGAAATCGGAAATTTAGTGGTTGATAATTTGACAATTCGTAAAAGCAATGAGTAAAAATCTTAATAATAATAATAATAATAAAAAAGATGAGTCAATGGAAAATATTATCAAATGTGAAATAAAAATATTTTATATAATACAATATCTAAATATTTTACTATGAATAATTATAAAACAGGAATCGACTTAAAAATAAAAATAATTACGAAATATATTCGAAGACATAATTTTCGTTTTACCAAAAAAA
>MQRK01233768.1:0-13649 GCA_001938485.1 Girardia tigrina | reverse complement strand
TATATATATTGTGACTATAAGGAGGTTATCATTATATGTAAAACATCTGGAATTTGCCAGGGCCAAAAATTGTTGTGAAAATATGAGGTTTGTAACTTTTTAGAGTGTGATTATATAGAAGTTCCACTTTGATACGTATTGATTTACATCTTCATTTTAATTACATCAATCCCCGTAGATATCTGCCTTAATAAGACTGCCTGCAAATAACTTTTTTGTATGACGATAATAATTCGTCATATCTATTTGGCCACAAAAAGTTCGATATTCCCCTTTAGTGTGGCGACTCTGAATAGTTTTCTTGGATGGAGTCAAGTAATTTCCCTGTGAAGTGTCTGGAAATGGCAGAATTCGATAATTTTTTTTCAACATATATTTCTTCTACCGATCTTGTTATTTTTTACTGGCTTTTTGTGTTCTCCGTGTTTACCTTTTGATGTTTGGCCGGTCTTTTCGTATATATACAAGGTGGTCTACCGGGTACGAACTAATTTTAAATAGGCAAAATAGGTATCAAACGATAGAAAAAGGCATTTATTTAATAATTTAAGAAATTACATTTTCGAAATGTGATCCCTGCGAAGTTACACAATGCCTAAGGCAACTTTCAAAGTTTTGAAAAACATTTTCAAGCACATCGGATTTTTTGGACTTAATTTGATTCTCAATCGTCTTTAAGGTCGTCTTTTGATTTTAAAGGGGTTTTGTAGATGTTGTCCTTGATATATCCCCACAAAAAGTAATCACAGGGGTTCTTGTCCGGGGAATATGGTGGCCAATCGATTCCTTTTCCAGTATGCTTTTTTGAGTCGCCTCCAATGATTCGCGCGTCAAATTGTTCACTTAAGATATCAAAAACTTGACATGTTTGATGTGACCTTGCTCCATCTTGCATGAACCAGAAATTTTCCACCATACAAAGTCCAGAAACCATCGGAATAAACTCATTTTGTAGAAGATTTGTGTAGGTGTTTGATGTCACTGTTCCTTCTATGAAAACGGGCCCACTTACAATTTCAGCGCTGATAGCGCACCAACATGTTACTTGCGCAGTATGTAAAGGTGCAATTTCAATGACGTGTGGATTTTCAGTTCCCCAAAATCGATAATTTTTCTTGTTGACGTATCCGGACAGTTGAAAGTGGGCTTCATTGGTGAACCAAATCTTCTTTACATCAATTTCCTCGTTTTCTATCATCGTTATTATCGTATTCGAAAATTCCAATCTTTTTTCTGTAGTAATCTGCGAAATCGGTTGATGAAGCTGAATCTTGTACGGAAACAGATGAAGCTCCAATTTCATGATTCGCTAAATTGATGAACGGCTGATTCCTAGTTCTTGTGACGCTCTTCTTTGCGATGTTCTTGGATTTTCCTTGAAATATTCTTGTACTATCTTGGAATTATCATCTGTTCTGATCGTAAATTTCGCTGATGTCATTCCATCCTGGTCGTCTTCAACGAAATCTAGTCTTTCGAACTTTTGGATGTTCCTGGAATCAAAAAACTATTGAAAATCAAGAATATCACTTTTTCTTACCTTAAAACTGTTGGTTCGTTTAGTCCGAACTTCTTCCTCATAGCTGTCATCGTCGCCTTGGTTCCAGTAATAGGTTTTTACCATGAAAATTCGGTCTTCGATTGAATATGTCGACATTTTTAAAAAAAATAAAGTCTAAAGATAGAATAAAAACACGTGCACTATCGAAAAGAAACTATACTGATTATAATTCAAGGGTTTTTTTTCTTTTTTTGTCTGTTGTCCGCACCCGCTGGGCCACACTGTAAATGATACTTTTGGCGACAGATTCTGAAATGTCCAACTGCATGGCAAAAGTTCAATAATCGTCGTCTAAATTATATGCTCTGATTAGGCGCTCCTTGTCAATCATTGACATTTTGTAATTAATTAAATTTGTAATTGATAAAAACTAACGATTTTCTTGCAATTTTTTTACGACAGTTTCGTTCTATCACTGTCTTCTGACATCCTGCTATTTTCTTTATAAAAAAATGATAAATAATATTGATTTACCATGATTCAGTGTCATTGGCATTGCTGATCGAAGAATATTGAGTTTCTATATTTTGCATTTTTTTAAAATTTAATTT
This sequence comes from Girardia tigrina, assembly GCA_001938485.1. NCBI lineage: Eukaryota > Metazoa > Platyhelminthes > Tricladida > Dugesiidae > Girardia > Girardia tigrina. The sequence goes on along the minus strand of MQRK01233768.1, from coordinate 11,537 downwards.
TTTGCACATAATTGTGGATTTTGTATGTGTGTAGTGTGTTTTGAGTTTGTTAGGGGTAAGAACATTTTTTAATATACTTTAACCGATTGATGAATGCGGATAGATGTACTTAAAATCCGTTTCGTTGTATTTTATTATATTTAATTGGTTATTTATTTTTATTTATTTTTTCAATAGATTTTTGCAGTTAAATGCAGATTCATGATTCTTGTCTGTATCTAAAATTTACTTTAATTTAACGATTTTATGTATTCTCTTCTTTCCGGTCTCTCAATTTAATATGAAAAATTATCAATTTAATATAGGTTACTGTATAGAAAATAAAACATTCTTAAGTATTTAATTTAAGTATTTTATTTTTAAGTATTTTATTTAAGTATTTATTCTTTAAACCTCTACAAAATTGTTCAAAATTAAGCAATAAGACTAAGAGCGTTAATCAAATTTATTGATAATCGTTCAATGGCAACAAAGTAAAATTCAATTTCACTTTTTACGTCAATCAAATTAAAAAATAAAAAATCACAATTCTTCGAATCGATTTTAAAAAATTTTCTCGACAATCGCAAAAGATTACCTCACTAATCAACTTAAATCGCTCCTAAATTAAGCCGAATCTTTTTGTAAACATAAAAAATCGTGTCCTAAAATCGTTATCAAGTTTTCAACATTTAATTCAACTCAATTCAAATTTAAATTGACTTCTCAATTTGGTATATAATCAAACTCAACTCGAAAAATAATCAGACTTAATTCAATCTCATAAGCGAATTCTATTCCAAAAATAATTTTTAATTGAAAATATCAAAAATCACACATTTAAATTTAGCAATAAGAAAAATCTTGTTTATAAATCATTCGAGAAAACATAATCACGACATTCGAGAGAGTTATAATTTTTATCTAGCAAAAATTGTTAAAAATTGTCCATCGATAATTCGAGAACTTATAGTTAATTTTAAATCGAGAAAAAGTGACTTTCAAATCACTAAAATTTTCTCTCTTAATGGTTTGGTAGACAAACTATAACATTTATATTTTCTTTTGATATCTATAGTTTACTTACAAATGTTTCTTTGGTTTAAACTTTGAATTTGTGTTGTGATTTGTGATAAAATAATCAATCAGAACAATATATTATTGACAAGGTTAGATTTCGTGAACCATTTGCAACATTAAACTCTCATTTTTTTTCAATAATGATGTGTATAAGTTAAATGATGGGTTGTCATGGATTTACCGTTAACACTAGCATTAGCTTCTGTTTTTTTTCAAAGATAATAAAATTCGATTTTTTGATATAAACCAATCTTTAGTGCATAAAAATATGTTAATGAATCAGTTCGATGTACTTCCATTTTAAAATTTTATGAATTTGTTACATCAAAATGTTGCTGTTATAGTTGATAATAAAACGAATGGGCTCTTATCCTTTCCGGATCTTAGCTGATTGAAAATTCCTTAATTACAAGACTAAATGTAGTGACCAGTTTTCTGTTCACAATTTTTAATTATTTTCAAATTATAATTTTTTTGGTTTTTCTAAAGTCCAATTTTATTTTTCATTCATCAATTACTAATTTAAAATGCTCGTTTCGGATGACTATATTGAAGTCTCCCGACAAATCAATAAAACTTTCGACAGTTCCGGTCTACTTCGTCCGACAAATATTCTCACCAATCGGCTTCAGTTTATCAAAAATAACTTTCTACCGCAACTAAAGTGTCACAATTATTCGCCTCCGTTTCTCCATCCGGTCGATGACCTGGTGCTCAATTTTTCAAAGGAACGTATTTTTAACAGTTTCTCCATCAACACAAAAGTGCATGCTTTTGCCAATGAAGGATTCGTATTGGTTTCTTTAATTCTATGTTTCATATCTGCTACAGCATTTTTAACCTAAATGTTTACAATATTTCCTCCATGGTTTTGTTCGGGTTCAAATCTATTTCTAACGACAACTTCTCGTGTGATAACAATTGCATGACATTTAAACTTCATAAATTTGGAACATCTCAACAATTTTGAACATATAACAATAATTCAGTTCCTTTCTGCGAAACACCAAACTCATCTGTAAATTCCATATCTATTTTTTAAAAAAATTTTTGGAGTTTCAAAAATTTACAATTCCAATTTCAATTTTTTATTTTTAATTTAAACAATATTTGATCTGGAATAGTAACTCTCGATCTCGTAACACTAAAATTCTATCTGGTTCATCTTATCCCGAGTCGCGTAATTCTAAGTCAGGAATTGAAAAATCTATCGTGATTTGATTATATCAATGTCTCTCCAATAACATTGCTTATTTCATTAGACTTTTAGCAGTTTTTGCTTCAGCATGTTGAAGACATGAATCATGACAGTGACTGTTTGGATCTTGTGTAATTTTGCTGTTTGATATCTTCATAAAGGAATGGAACTTATTATGTCGATTTACACGTCACTTCCATGTATCTATTCCATCTCTTGTGCAAATATATTGGTATTCAAAACCACTATAAATAAGAACTCGTTTGCTTTTCTGACTAGTTGAAAACTCCATTGCCTATAAATTGGAAACTGAATTAAACGAAAATTTTTTTTTACTATAATTAACCAACTTTTCAATTTCTGTTTATAAACTAAATGTGTTTAAACAGAATATTGATGGAGTTTACTTAAAATGTTAAAATGATTAAATTAATCTCTTTAATTTAGAAATTTGAAAATTTTGACTATTTTTATTTGAAACTTTCTCCACAATATTGTTATATGAATAAATGTTATTTTATTTTTCGTTTTACTTTTAGAAATGCTATTTTTTCCATGTGCGCTTTTATATATATGAAATCTTTTCGGTGTGCGTAATTTTTCACGTGCGCTTTTTTCCTGGGCACTTTTTCCCGTTATTCTTATTTAATAAATACATAAAATACATGCATAAAATTCAATTCTTATAGCTGTATTTATTTTAATTCCAATCTTTTCTTTTTCGATTGTGTACAAGGAATTATTGCGAAAGTTATAAATTGCTACGAACCAGTAGATGGCGTTTAGTTTTTGGTGTTTAGTTAACCAATTTAAACTGATCACATATTCCCGATTGTTGGTGCATATTATGCACCGATTTTTGTCACAATATGGCTTGCACCATATTTTACACCAATTTCCCCATCGATGTTACAGTCATAGATGTTTTGAACCTCTTTGATCTTCCACTCAGCCAAAATAAGGTCGTCTACGACTATACCAATGTAGGGGAACTTTTATGGAACAAGGAGGTTCAGTTTTTGATGGCTTGCCACATGAAGCGAGTTTTCAAAGTGGGATATGGCAAAGTTGGTCTTCTCTATCCAATAGGCTCCTACAAAATCTACAATTCTCATAGATGAAGTGCTTGCGGTCCGTCTTTCAGTATGTTGTAAATTTGACTTTCGTAGGCTGGCTATATATTTTCCTGAGTGTCGCTTTGCATCTCGTTCCTTATTTAATGAAATCAATCGGACGCTCAGTCTCCAACATGGCCATCCAATCTTGTACAGATGGCACATTAAGGAAATGAATCCAAAAATCATCTGATTCCTTTACTTTGGGTCTATAAAATTATGTTAATTTATTTTGTAAATGTATATATTACCTAGTCCCATATTTAAGGGTTCTGGTATTTAATTAATCAGATGGTTTCTCAAATTTGATGTAATATTTAAAAATTTTAAAATTATTGGTCATGATCAATTAATTATCAAAGTCAGGGCGTTTTTTTATTAAAAAATTTCTTAATTTTACTCAACACTATGTATACGTATCAGAAAATATTTGAACTCAAAAATTATTAATCTTTTATGAAAGCTTTTTTTATTTCTTAGACATTTATAATTAAATTATTTTAAACATTTTTAATTTGAATGTGATTTCAAATGATTAAACCATAAATGATTAAATCATAAATTATTATAACAATAACAAATTTTTTTGATTTATGTTCATCAAAATTTATGTTCACATAAAATATTCAGATATGTGTGTATGTGTGTTGTAATTGGAGAAAACGTTGTGTGTGAAAAAAATTGATTCTAATTGGAGGTTTTGAAAGGAGTAACTTTCTGAAAATTCATTTATATCTTAAATTTAAAAAATAAAAACGAGTTATTAAAAAAAATTTAACGAGTTATTTACGTTAAAAAAATAATTTTTAAATAATTATTTTATAAAAATAATAAATAGATTAATGATTTTCTAGATGCCTGAATGAAACCGCGAAAAAGGAATTAAAGAAATAATAAATTTCTTACAAGATGAATATTCGTCCGAAGTGGTCAAGGTAACTGTTCGAAAGACATCGAAAACGTGGAAAAATAACGTGGGAAAACGTTGAAAAAAAAGTAAAATTTAAGACCAGAAAATTAGAAAATTATTATTAAATATTTTCAGACAAAGTTTATAAAAAATATATAAATAGTTTCGAAAAGAAAAATCACAGTAAAAAAATAAAAATCAAAAAATCCATTGAAAAAATATTCAATTTTAAATATAAAAATAAATAATCACCCATAGAGAATTTGCGACATAAAAATCTCTCGATAAAATTTTTTTTATTTTTACTCTTCCTGGAATGATAATTTTTTAGTCAATTTTTTATATTTGATGGGGCCCGTACGGTAGTATACACTATAAGACTATGAAACGAGAAAAAAATAGAAAAGAAAATAATCAAAGATACCATTAAAATATGGAAATGGTTTTAATTTGTAGAATTAAGTTCAGAAATTAAGTTTTTTAAGGAATCTTTAATATATTTATTAGGAAAATACATTATTAAAGAATAATGTTAAAAATTTCCATTATGTAAATATATTTTTATTATTTTTGTCGTACGAATAATAAAGACTAAAAAAGTTTTATTTGCAAAAAAACAGCGATTATTGTTTGGGTAACACTTCCATACGAGCCCCCACAAATCATTTTTTTAAAAAATGAAAATTTACCTAATTTGGAACATTTTTCCTTATGGGAACTTCTTGCCATTTTGCTTCCTTCCTGAGATATTAGCGTTAAAAAAAATTAATATTACATAAAATATTTGAAATTGTAACAAATATTTAAGCATTATTAAAACAAATGATTTTTAAATTAATTAATTTAATTATTTAAATTAAAAATTAAATTATTTAATTTATAAATGAATTAATTTTATTAGTATTATTTTCTAATTTCTATTGAAAAAACTATTACTAATGAAAAAACTTACTATTTCTAAAACTATTTCTATTTAATTTATAATTGAATCGTGTATCGCGGGACACAGTCGATGGACTACCGATGTGCTGGTGGTTACCACCTCCGTGGGGATTTTGACATGGTTCATGCACACACCTCGTGGCTAGCCATTTCTCTTGGCCTTGTAGTTGTGGTAAGCGCGACCGGACTTGAGCATTGGCTTCTCGATTCTTCCTCCACCAGCGACAATACCCATCATGGAACCGTTTCGTTCAGCATTATTTAAGTTTATCTTCCGCTCTCAACTTAGCGGCTCCCTTACGGTGCTTGGTGTGGGCTCTGAAAACCGATCCGCGACCTTTACATTGGTTAAAAATTACTCGTCCAATTACTAAATTAAAAACAACTGTTCATTCTCTCAAATTTTCATTCTCTCCACGAAATCGTTAACACCATGTATAAATCCTAACACCATGTATACGTTTCAGAAAATATTTGAACTCAAAAATTATTAATGAACACATTTTGTTATTTATGAACACATTTTTTTATAAAATTGTATAATAATTACTAAAGATCTTCAAATCGATTTTTATTCGTATTATCGTATTATCTCTGATTTATATCATTTTTAATATATTTTTAATAGCATATTTAATATAATTTTTTAATTAATGAAACAATAAACTTTTTTTTTGAAATTAAAATAAATGATAAAATAACATTTTTACTGATCAGGCTAAAAAAATTTGCATGACAGCAAAAATGATTTTTTGATTTATAATCAGAAAATAAAATAATTAAAAACAAAAGATTTATATTAATAAATCAATATTTATCAAAGTGCAATTTTCAAAAAAGTGCAACGGCAAATTCCAGCACATGTCGTGATATTTCACGTCGTGTTCCTTTACAAATTTGCTAAATCGATCTCGATTGTTTGAGCCAATTACATTTTTATGTCGCTGGTATAAAAAAAGTGAGACATTTTTATTTAAATAAAACCCAATTTTTGGACATTCATATTTAGAAATTTATAATATGAATGTGATTTCAAATGATTAAGTTTAGATTCTTTATTTGTTTTTTATTTATGTGATACTTAAGACTCGTAAAAAAACCGTTTTCAAAGCAAAATAATTTTATTACAACTGTGAAAGTCACTGTCAAAATGAATGCCCATTGATTTTCTATCATTTATATATCAATTTGTCTTATATGTATATTTTATTTTTATATATATACTATTTTCTTATTTTTTATGTTCTAATAAATATTAATACATAATAAATTGTTTATCTTCAATCTTTTTCATCAGAGTTATGATGTTTATTAATATAGTAAATGTGTTTCTATCATGGTGCTTTTCCCCATGTTTTAGACGCCATTTCATTATTGTGGATATTAATGTAAATTATCACATATTCTGGCATACAGCGGAAAGGAACCGAATTAGCGCACCGGTGCGTTTATTTTAAGCAACTTGTCGGTTAACTTGCTATGTTTTATATTTTAAGCTATATTTTATAGTAAGTATATTTTAAAAAATGGAAATTAAATACATCAATTTGTTAATTTCTTCAATTTCAAGTTAAATGAGCAGAAAAGAAGATATATATATAACATTAAGATTTAATGGCAATTTATTAGTAAAAATATGAATAACAAACGCCATTTTAAAAGTTTTTTATTTCTCGAAACATGTTTCGCCATTACGGCATCATCAGTTGTGAAGTAAATTTCAAATTACAGTTCTTTTATATTGCACATTGATTATTACGCAATTAATCTTTTTATTTTTTTTAATTAATATTAAAAGATTTTAATATGATTGGATAATTCACTTTAAATAAAGTTGAAGAGGATAATGTTTGCACACTGATTTTAGGATCAAAGGATTTGATCCATAATGCTTCACACACCATCCTTTCCCAGAAATTACTAAATTGTGAACACAAAATATTAAAATTACTCATATTAACTTCAGTATTCAAACAGGTCTTCCTATGTTGAGCAATATTGCTATCACTTTCGCTTCGATTATGTTCCTGAATCTGTTTACAAAGATGAAGACAACTCTTTTCTTTCAAATCCATTACATTTATATTAACAAACTAAATTGGAACATAAACCAGTTGGAGTGATCGATTTACTACTGAACAAGCTTTCTATCTTAAATGATCTAGATACAATTTTTAATTTTTCATTTTCCGATTTAATTAATTTATCGACAGTTTCACGAGTTAATGCATGTTTAAAGTAGAAAGTAAAAAGTTAAAAAAAAATTTTAACGATTGGTGAAAGCTCTGTTGAAAAGGATACTTGAGTGGTCTCATATGCATATACGCGTTTATCTTTTGATTTACAACCCTTCAAAACCCTTAATTCATTATTTTTAGGCTTACTCCCATAGTAATGTTACCAGCAGTCCAGTCAGTGGCTTGCTCTTTCTTGATTCCGACGAGTATCTCGTGTTAGTGGCCGCGACCGAGTCATGTATAACCCAGTGGAGCATTATGTAGTGTTTTGCCTCCTGTCTGTGTTCAATTGATTACAGTAAATCAACAATCAATGAATTAATATCTTTTGGTGCTGTAAAATAATTATATGATTGACATTTATCTAGTTATTCTATGGAGTCTGTAAATTATTTAATAAAATAAATTCGTTTACAAAATTACATTTCTTCTGTAAGTCATGACAAGCAGTTCTATGTATCTGTGGTGACGTCTAATCACCATGAGGATTTCTGTTATCATAATTGAAGTGAGTTTATGGGCTCGTTGACGCATAGTCACACCGTGTTGACATGTGGGAGATTACGCCGATGAGTTGGTCTGTATCCCTTTGTCCACATGTCGATGGGATCGCCTGTGACGGAATTGAAAGAGAAACCATAAGCTGAATATAAAGATTACCGCAGAGTGATGGCGTTCGGAATATAAACAGTAGACCGCCATCTTGCCTATCCAACTTTGTCATCAACACTTACTTGTGGGGTTCACTCTCGATACCCCATGACAAAACACTGAGATAATAATCAAAATATATCCACACTGTGTTCGGCTCCCCAATAAGTGAAGAATAAACTCTATTCAACATTTTTTATTTTTACATGAATCTTCTCACAAAATAACACATATATTCCACTCAGGTAAACACGAAAAAAAGTAAACACGATGATAATTTTTAACTAAGTGAATTATAAAAACAAGAGATAAACATCTTTTTTTAATTCAATTATTTTCGTTTCACTTCCCATTTCTTTCTGAACTTCTGATATTAAAAGTTAATTTATTAATAAACTTCTTTGACGTTCTCTATAAAAATAGTTCAATTTTTATTCAATTTTAAATCTAAGTGATTTTATTAATGATACAATTTAATTAGATATTTAATTTTACTAAAGATAAGATTTGATTGAATATTTCATGCAATTTTAGTAACACCATCAGAATTATTGAGCTAAATGAATGACAGAGGACATTGGCTATCGAAAATAATCACAGAGTAAAAGTTACTAGCAATATCATGTTTATAAAAATATTTAATATCAGGTATTTGAATTATTTTCCAAATTAATTAGAATGTTCGGTTTTATTTATAATAGAGATAATAACGAAAATATTTGGTGGTAAATGAACTTATTCTCTCAGATGATACTTTCGTGTCTCTAAATTTACATTTACCAGCGATTTGAATCTTTCGTTCTTTTCGTACTGAAAAGAATTAATATCGTAATGACGATTTAAATAGTAAGTGTTTGAAAACTGATCAAACGGATAATTCAAATGGAGGATAACAGTGGTCGTGATGCTTATTTTTGTGTCAAAGTGTATGGCCAAAACAGAACTGCTAAATTTTTCTTGAAAGGGCGCTACACTTGCCAAAAATTTCTCAATTTAATGCTCAGACTCAAAAACATAAATCATGTCTCGTCTAATCGAACACAAATGGAATATTGTCGATTAGCTCCAACTTATGCTTCACGACGAAGTAATAATTTTGGAGTACGTAATCACGGTCAACTTAGAAGCAAAAGCAATAGTTCGATAGTTGCAAAATAATACTTTATCCAACACCAATCGGTCGGATGTTAGAATAGGGTCGATCAAGACTTCAGGAATTAAAAATTTAAACCGTCATCTTTCGGAAGTTTCAAATAGTTTTAATCAATTAATCGCGAGTACAATTCGGCGTCTAACATAACAAGTGATATCGATGATGAATTTAACAATAACAGTTTTGTCGTTGATGCGTAAAAAAATATTTTTTGACTTTTTGAATTATGTAACAAAAAAGATGAGAAAAAATATACTATTGTAAAAAAACAAGTATTAAAAATGAAAAAATAAAGAAAAGATTAATTATTAAAACAGGAGCCATCCATAAAAGACGTCACATATAGGTGGGGGGGAGGGAGCAGAAATTTGTTATGAAGTGTGATGTGGGGGAGGGAGTTTGGGAATTTGGACGTCAAATCGAAACGTTCAAATATTTAGTGAAAGAAATCTGTGACGAAGTGTGACAATGGGCGAGGGGAGTCAGGCTTTTTGTGACGAAATGTAACGAGTGGGAGGGGTTTGGAAATCCGCTAAAATCGCGTGACGTCATTTATGGACAGCCCCAAAGGAAAGAAAATATTTGTACAAAAATTGGAATTGTTTTAATATGTGAAAATTAAAGTGAATGTAAATTTACGGAATTTTAAAAGATGGAGAAATAAAAATACGTGACTATGATTTTCGTTATTACTTTTTGAAATTGATCACTTTATTGCGTGTGGTAAAAAATAATAAACATTTATTCTACTTGCGATGTGTTTATAACCAAATTGCCGAAGAACATCAATGATTTTTTCATTATAAATCTGTTCTCGACGACCGGTAAAGTATTGTAAGGGAAAATAATCGACGAAAAACGAAATGAAAATCAGAAATTATGTTTTATCGACTTAAAAACAATTGAAGAAGCGCTAAAAGCCGTTCGAAAGGCCGACAATTCCGTGGCATTCAGCGATCCAATTCGAGCGAGTATCACTAAAAATTCTAGAAGGCATGAATAATAATAATACCAATCGATCGAATAATATTAATTTTAACGGCGATTGTAATAATAATTACAGTAATGGTCAACATATAGACTCGTCAGCATCAAAACGATTAGAAAATATTTGTCGAGGCTGCGGATTACAAATGAATAATACTAATAATATAAGTAATAATAATCAGCTGTCTTTTAAGTGTTGATGTTTAATTAATCATAATCAAATTTAAAGACGAAAGAATTGAATGACGTGGAAGTAATTGATTTGAAGCGGAGCGATTGGATAATGGCGCGTACGATCAAATCGATCGAGAATTCGAAAATAAAATGTTATTGAAAATCAATTTGACTCAATTGAATTTGATGATGGTCAATAATCCAAGAATCGGATGCGCGTATTTGTGGAAATAGAGTGTCGATTGTTAAATGGGGCCGAATTGTTGGAAATTAGATCGGATGGAACATTTAAAGTTTCGTTTTTCTGTGAAGTAAAAGTCGAACGAATGAATCAGAGAAACGCCTGGTTGAGTTGATCTGCGATCTCTGAGAGTAAAAGTGAGAATTTATTGTGCCATTCCCCTCTACGATTAGGATGCACTATATTACAGGTGCCGGAGTCTCGCGGTCTTGTGTTGCGTTTTCTGCTGCAAACAACAGTAAGGTAAAACTAACCTGTTAAAAGACAGTCTAAAATACAATAAATTGTCACTTAGTTAGGGTTTTCTTTATTTTTGTAGTTTTATGCTGTAAATGAACGATCCACCTGATAATGTTTAGATAATAATGAAACATATCAAAAATTGTTCAATAATAAATGATAACTTAAAAACTGATAAAAACGCAAAACTCTCAATATTCAAGAAGCCATGCAACTCAAGTCAACGTAAAGTACTCAATTTATGAGAATTTTTATTCGACTTGTTTCTTTAATGTAAATGTTATTGTCTAGTGATTGTTATAAAATAAAAAAGTAATACAGAGCCCACCCCATTAAACCGCGTTTGGATATATTGATCCCAAAATTTTTTCATTTGTTGGCGTTTTTTAAACCTGATATTAAAAAAAAAAGAAAAAAAAATACAAAGTTTATTAATATAAACAATTAGATGTGTCGTCTATTGACAACAATCGGGCACTTCGAGCTAGAGCGCTCATTGAAATGCTTCGCGCGATCACGCATCACTTCACTTCTCGTCTGATAGCGGGTTCCATTGGCCGGTGTTGTGTTTGCTCCAAGTCGTAGAGCAATGCTTGACATTGGAGATAGCACACATCCTTCTCAGGTTCG